>JAVTVJ010000490.1:600000-822231 GCA_034509425.1 Eopsaltria australis
GAATATTAAGGAATAAATCTCTGGCCAAAACAGCTTTTAAACCTGAGTTGAACAAAGGTGTCACATTGCCTGAGCTGTGAGCTGTGGCTTTACCCTGTTAGTACAGGTAATGAGCTTCTCACAAACCCCAAATTGGCATCCAGACACTGGGAAGGGGTCCCTGACCCTCTGGGGGGCTGACCCTCTGTTAGCACAGCCAGTACTTCCTAGGAAAACACTGACTAAAATTAGCAGTGGGAAGTACAGAAAGGCTGTTGTGGATAAGGTTCATAGCCCAAAAAAAAAAAAAAAAAAAAAGAGTTGGAAGTAGAAATAACTTTTATTAAATGAACTGGTGGGTCTACAGAAAGTAAACAAGCTGTTGGGTGCACAGGATGTTTCCTCCAGGAGCAAATGCCTCCAAGCTGCTACTCAACCTTCAAAACTCAACGTGATTTTGAGCAATCACACAGATTGTAACCAGTTGCTAAATCTGGCAGAAAAAGAAGGCTTCCTTGTCATCCCAAATGCATGTGGAATTCAGGATGCTTGCCAGGGAAGGGAGGGTGTGTGTCTGGGACTGTGATGTGTTTGAGTGACGGGGAGAAAGCAAAATGTTTCATGGGTTTTTTTTTGTCTGGGGTCAGTGTCGACTCAGAAAGAAGGCAGCAGAAATTTGGGCAAACAAACAAAAAAGAACCAGGTTTTCTGGTGGTTGGAGGTGCCTGCAGGTGCTGAGGGCAGCTGGAATGGTCATTGGTCTCATGACTCATTTAGAGGTGTGAGGACACAAAGCCCTTGGCCCTCTATCTGCAAACCAGCCTGGGGTGGGAAACTCACAGAGAGAGTTCATTGGAACCTGGATTAAACCCTCCAGCCTTTGGCTGAAGATATTTTTAGACTGAACTTTGTTTCACTCTAGAATCTCCCACAGGCTCTTCCCAGCTTGATCCTTCCATCAGCTTGGGAACCACCAAAGGAGAAAAGACAAAGCCAAAGCTCCCCACAGGGTCCCTAAGGCCACGTCCATGCTCTGCACAAGGCTGAACAGCTCAGACATACCCAGGACAAGGATGAAAGAACAAAGAAATCCACAACTGGGCAGCTCATCCCAACCTACACAGCACAGAATCACAAAATACCAGGTTGGAAGGTGCCTCAAGGATCATCTGGTCCAACATTTCTTGGGGAAAGCACAGTCCAGACAAGACAGCCCAGCATCCTGTCCAGAAAAATCATAAAGGTGTCCAGTGTTGGGAATTCACCACTTCCCTGGGAGAGATTATTCCAGTGGCTGATAGAAAGTGACATCCAGATAGAAATTTTTCAGATAGAAATTTTTCTCACTGAGAAAAATTTTCCTCTTGTGTCCAGTTGGAATCTCCCCAGGAGTAACTAGCACCCATCACCCCTCATTTTCCCATGTGGCTCCCTGTGAAAAGGGAATCTCCATCTCTGCAGCCACCCTTAAAATACTTTGAAACACCAAGAAGACCTTTATTCATTACACTGAGATCCATGGAAATGGACACAGCACTGTGCTTCAAATACCTGTGTTCCTGAGCTCCAGACCCAGAAAGACAGAATTATGAAGGAAAATAAGTCAGCCTGGGAAATGCTGAGCCCACGTTGCCCCTGGGACCTGAGCTTCAGACCTCGATGGTCTCTCTCTTTTCTCCTCTGGAGACACAAAGTTTTCAGGTGTTCTGCCACCTTCTAGACTGCAACAGATCTCCCTTGCGAGGGAAAAATAAATCCATGTTCACCTGCCTGTACAGTCCTGGAGGTGTCTCCTTGGAAGGCAAGAAGAAGTCCCAGGGTAAAATTTAATCCCCAACGTAAAATTTCATCCCTATTCTTCAATTAATCACTGCATCTGCAATTAGGCTGAAGCAGGCTTATCAGCCATCTGGGTCAGACCTCCCAGTTCCACTTCCATCTACCAGGCTTCACCTTAATCAGACACAGAGGGTGATAAGGGCTGCTCTCCAGTGAAGGTAACTCGTTTCTGGGTGGTAATTAGTGATACCTGCAGTAAAAATGCTGTTGTGCTTCCCCTCACAAGCTGATTGCCTCAAGTGACTGCACTCCAGTAAAGCAAATAAACCCCAGTCTGTTCATTAGTTCACAGGATGGATTTTCAGAGCTGTGACTGAGAATGAGGCCCTTGTACCTCACATTCACATCGTGCTGATCTCTGGTGTGAAAACCTGAGAACAGCACACGTGGTCACAGCGTCACAGGACTGAGAGGGCTCCACGTGGTGCCACTGATTTATTTATTTCTCTTGCACCTTCCAGGGTTCCTGGCATCAGATCTGTGCTATTCCAAGTAAGCATCATGCAGGAATCAGGAGAGCCCAGAGGCAGGAAGAATACAGGCCAGGATCTGATAAATTGCAGGTGGGTAAATGAGGTGAAATGGGAAAATTATGGACACGTGGCACTTGAGTACATAAAATTTCTCCAGGAAAGAAAAAAATAATGTTGCAGGAGGCAGCAATGTCACCACTGCCTCTCAGACCATCACACCACCAGGGTTTGGTGATGGTATCAGAAAATTTTAGGAAAATTGCTGGTAGACTCCCAGCAGAGCTTATCTTTCCACATTTCCAGAACTACTTTAGAGAACTGGAGGCAATTTCACCTTGTAAGGAGGAAAATTTCTAGGGAAATGTCTAGGCTCCTCTGGAAAAGCATTTGCCCAGTATCCATCTCTCTGTATTGGGAGGACAGGCTCAAAAGCAGAACAGAGCAGGTGAGGGATGCACAAATTGTCCCTCTCAGGAGCAGAGAGATCTGGGGACTGGAGCTGCTGGGAAGTCACCTGGTCCAAATTCTGACTGCAAAGGGCAGGTGAGTCAGGGGAGAAGGCAGCAGGTCCTGTGTGCATCTGCAGAGTGTCTCATCCCAGAGGAGGGATACAATGAGGTTTCCATCCTTACTGGGTGTTTTATGGATGGGTCAGTGACAATTTGGCTCTAGTTCTTATTTACCACATATCATCTATTACATACATTCAGAACATACAACATTATATATTTTATAGAGCTGTTTTTCTATTAAATACGCTCAGAATACCTAAATATCAGCACAGCCCAAATAAACTCTAACCCCAGGACCCACTGTACCACTCCTGGCACTGGCAGAGGTCACAAGCACCTTGTAAGTTCTTATAATTACTTGGCAATTGCAGTTTCCAGCTGTCTGCTGAGTCTCCTACTTCTCTGAGTCATCTTATAGAATATTAATGGCACACAAATTACTCTTTGAAATGCTCTTCCCATGCCAAAACCAGGGAGGAATCCAGCAAAGTCACTATTTAGGATGAAACTGCCTGGGTTGGAAGGGGGACAGGATGTCCCAGCTCTGGGGCTCCTCTCCTGCTGTTGCAATTAAATTTATGCAAAAAGGCAGTTTTTAAAAAATAACCAACTGGAGTAGATTGCCAAGAGCGTGGCAGTGCAGGTGGAAATATTTCAATGGCAATATCCTGTAAAACTGGCCAGCCACATCAGGGTAAATCACAACAAGCTCCACCAAACCACACACAACTCACGAGAGTCTTTGCTGAGAAGCAGCACCAGCTGGGAACTTATCAGAGGAATGAAATTTGGGGTGAAAAATCCTAGAAAACTCCAAGTTACAGCTCCCCATGGGTCAGGTCAGTTTGCCACACAATTCCCAGGCACCATTTGGAGGTGGGACACATCCATCCAAGATGATGGTCATCCCTTTTTTCAGATACACAGAAGATCTCCCTCTCCAGAAAGAGTTAAATTAGGAGCTTGTTGCTTTTTTTTCAAAGTATCTGTATCTTTTAAACACAAAGGATAATATCTGCAATCACGTAGCATAATAGATGTTTTCTGCTAGCTAGGATTTTGCACAATGAGACTTCTTTGTTTGGAAAGGAAAAAAATTATTCTCTGCTTTAGGAAAAAGAAAGGAAGAAGAAAAATAATATATCTTCCATTTAGGCTTCCATTGAGAGAGATTATAATGAAAAAACCCTCATTTTAAATGCAATCATTTAATTCAGCTCATTTTAACTATTATGAATTGACACTAGCAAATAAAGAACATGGCTCCTTTTTCACCCCTTTCTTCCTGTGCTTTTATACTTTTGTCAAGGTCAGAGCAATTAAGCTTTACTCTCCCCACATGATCAGCTGGTTGGAAGCCCAGGAGAGGAACAGGCTCACCAGGCAGAATGTGATTCCAAAGGCAGGATGCTGGGGAGAGGGAGAAGAGAAGAAACACTCAGGTGCCATTCCTTCAGATGAAATATTATGGTGGGAGACATTCAGCCCCTGCTCACTGCAGAAATGTGTGTGAAACCTGGTGAATTTTGCCTTTATTACTTGCTTTTAATGATCAATATTTTGATCATTGATGGAGTGATGGCCTCCAGCACACTGGCGCATTTATGGAGCCTTTTCTGGAACACTCAGTTTTAAGACTGGGAGAATCTGCAGAGTAAAGTGACAGTGGCTCATGACCAGCATGGATTTTGCTCACCTGAGTGCAGTGGTCAGGTCCATGGTTCACCTTCCCAGCCCATGGAAACCTCAGGGCCATCCCTCTAACCTTATTTTTGGGTGTTATTTGAAATGATTTAGAGCATCCTGCCTGAGTGTTGATCCAGGAGGTCACAGGTGACACCATGAGAAATCTCCAGCAGCTCTCACTAAGCTGATTGAATCAAGCCCTTATATTCCAAGGACTGTCACAGGCACTTGGACACCTAATTTGTGAATAAACTGAGTTTGGACTTTGGAATGCCTTTGCCTCCCCCACAAATTGTCCTGTTACCTCCAAAGGCAGCCACCTTCACCCACCACCACAGTCAGACACCTCCAGGCCCATTTGTGGTCATCAGAGAGAATTTGGCTCTTCTAGATCACAAATTGCCTACCCTGGGTTTGGATGAGTGAGATCTTCTGAATTTCTAATCCAGAAAATATAAACTTAAGAGTGATTGTCTCTAGCTACATGAAAATGACATTTTGTCTTCTCCTTCCCAGTTATCATCAATGATTTAGGCAAACCCTTCTCAAATTTCTATTACCAGGGGGAGGGTTCATGAGTGCCTTTTATCCAGGATTCAGGATTCCTTGGCTCAGGAGACTTGTAACCCATCTTGTTTCTACATGGAGTAGGTGGCTCAGCAGTGACCTGAGAAAAGCCAGCACCAGGTCAGGACAATGGAAAAGGGGATTTAAAGGGGATTTAGAAAGCACCCTGAGCTCCCTACCATAGAGTGGAGGTATGAAGGAAGCAGAACATTTCAGCCAGGGGCTGGAGCTCCCCTTCTGTCCCTTGATGGCCTTCGGCATTATATTGGTGTGTTCTCTTCTCTCCCCTCCCTCTCCCTCTCCCTCTCCCTCTCCCTCTCCCTCTCCCTCTCCCTCTCCCTCTCCCTCTCCTCCCATCATAACTTGCTTCTCTCCCTTCCCATGTAAGCAGTCCTTCCTGGAAGGAGAGCAGTTTTTTCTCACTGAGATCTGCCTCCCTTCCTGGAACCTAAAAATGTCATAAACTACAAATAATGAAATTAGGCCACAAAGGCACAGAATTCTAACACATCATCTCATCACACAGACTCCTCAAAGGATAACACAGGAACCTTCCCCAAGTAATTCCACCCCCTCTCCCCATCTCCCTCACTTCTTAATATCTTCATTTTTCATCAAAACAACCAGTTTTGCCTAAAATCACAGATCTCATGTCGATGTTAATCCTATAGCAGTGGATCTCATTTGTATGTAAAAAATATATCAAAAGAGGCACCAATGTCTTTTAAGAAGCTCAGTGTGTTTCCATCCTAACAATTTTCCCCTCCTACTGTCAGGAAGCTGTTATTGTCACTCACTTCATGCAGGAATAAGAAGCACTGATAAAAGGAAGCTTTGTAAAGTGGCATCCTGCCAAAAAAACCAAAACTTGTATTTTCCCCTTCCTCCAAAACTGTATCAAACCCAATGGTTTCTCCCAAAGAGGGATCTACAAACTGAGAGTGCTGTAGAGACATAAATGATAATGCCAGAGGAGCAAAGGAATAGAGGCCATGGACAAGGAAACCCCAGGGACAAAGGGGAGAAGGAAAAGAGCTCCTCAGAACAGTGTGTGCTGCTCTGGGAGCCACTGCTCACCAGGAGCAACAGGCAAAGAGTGTCTGCAACATTGTCCTTTTTCTCTTTATTGAGTTCTTCAGTTCTGCCAAAAAAAAATTCTTCAGTGATCCATCCCTTGAAACATGAATGATCTTTGAAGGCAAAATAGTAAAATTGTCTCTGAAAGCAGCTGATTATAGTTTTGCTGTCTTCCTATGTGAGTGTTTGCCTCAACTTTCTCTTTAGGCAACTGATTCTAAATTTATACTCACCTTGTCTTTTTTTTCTGAATCAGAGACAATAGAAATACATCCCTATCACCCCTAAAAATCACCATATTAAATAATATCCGCTAATATTAATTACAAATTGGGCTGTTGGCTGCAGAGAACAGCACATAAACTTTTAGCTGGAGGTTCTCACAACCTGCATACAACAGCAAAAAATTCAGTCTTTCAACTTTCTAATGCTTTCACTTTTTCAACTCTTTTCTTTTTCAACTCTTTCTGTGTGCTTGGGAGCTGGAATCATTGACCCTCTCTGCAAACATCACTGCCAAGACAGACACAACCTGCTGAAATTGTCAATTGGCTCCTGTTGTGTTCTCTGTCTGGGGATTTCACAGGCAAAACCTTGCCAAAATGAACAGTTTTCTGTCTTATCACAGCACCACAAGGCTTTTGCAAGAGGAAAAGTGGCCTTCCCATGTTTTCTCTGTGTTATTTCCCTATAACTCATGTTTGGGGAACTCAGCTCGTTCTGTGGAAATTTTTGAACTTAGGCAATGGTAAAAATCTATTAAATGGTGATTTCTTGATGATAATTAATTACAAAGGCTTCTGTTAAAATTGCAGATTGTTAAATTCGAGCATCGCTTTCTGGCATTCAAAGGGGTCTATTCTGAAGCAAGATTTTGTCAAGCCCTTGGGTGAAATCTCGAGACTGAACCCACAAAATCCCGTGGATGGCTGAAAAAAAAGGATAACTGATGATGGGGGTTTGACTTTTTGCAGGAGAGGGGCTGAATCTGAGTCTTTCTCCCATTTATTCAACTGCCAAGAGCAATGGCAGTGCAGAGGGGTTGACTGTGATTTCTAGGATGAGTGAATGTAAGGCTTGATAAGGAGCTGACTGATTAGAGGCACTTCTCAGCTAATGACCATCAATTAATGCTAATTTCCAATGAGCAGCAGAGAAAATAATGGATTCCTGCTGGCTACACCGAGCTGTCTGCACAGATCAAATGACTTCCTTCTGCTGCATAAAGTGAAGAGTCTCAGAGCATAATCCAGAGAAAAGGCTGAAGGGTCTGGAGCATCCTGGCTGTGTTTTCACTGTGCAGACCTGCTTTGGTTTTTAGGACCCAACATTCCAGCCTACCCACTGGAAAATGGGCACTGAAAAATATATCTTGGTGATGCCTTCTTCCCTGCATCCTGTGACACAGAGCTGACCACGGAGTTAGCATCTCCTGGGCTGGTGGGCTTCAGATTTGCTCTTGAGCAATGCTCTGACTTCTCTTAGGAAGTCTCAGCCTCCCATCAGGCACTCACAGGACAAGCACATGCAAATGCCTTCCTGCCTTCCAGAGGATGGCTCTGGCACAGCAGCACAGCTCTCAGCTAGAGAGAGGAACAGGAATTTAAGTGTTTTATGGCTCCTCTTTGCCCCCTCATTAACACAGACAAAGTTCCAAGTAAGGCAAAGGCAGCGCCTTTCAGAGAAGGGGACACAACTCTGTCACTACTTGGCACCAGCCATGAAGGGCTGGCACTGCTGGGGTGCTCCAAGAGTGGTTCCAGAGGCTCCCAACAGACCCTAAAACTGGACACTGGCAGGAGATTCCAATCTCCAGTCTCCAATTCCCAGTGCCAGGGCACAGATTGATGCTCCAGAAGTTTCTCCCCTCAGCTGGAGTTACTCTGGGCAAAGCTTCCCATGGACAGGTCTTGCCTCTCACTCTGCCTGGGCTTTAAGAAGGGAGGAGAGGAGGGGACAAGGGCTTGGCAGATTTATGGGAATGGGAAATGGTGGAATCACCATCCCTGGAAATGCTCATAAGGTGTACAGATGTGGCACTCAGGGACTTGCCTTAATGGTGGACTTGACAGTGCTGGGTTAATGGCTGGACTCAAGCATTAATTTCCAACCTTAATAATTCTATGATTCTATATTTTTCCTAAAAAACTTCCTCTCTCAGCAGAAATGTTGTTGGCAGCACTGAGAAATTTCCTTGGAGATTTGTGGGGGAGCCTCTGAAGGGGCTGTTCCTCGTGGGTTCTGTTGTGTTGAGCATTTCAGCTGCCATCATCACCTCTCTGGAGCGTGGATTGTGAACCCACCACGTTCAACAAGCAGCATTTCCCCCCCACAAACTGCCTGGCATATGCTGCTCCAAATGAGAAGGAGAAAACTGAGAGAACCTTAGGTGTGTGATGGAGGCCAGATGGAATTAAACAACCCAGAAGAGCTGACATGTCACGTGTTTGGGAGCTTCTTAATTTTTTTAGCGCCATGGAAATGAATTTTGCACGGCCCTTTGCAATGGAAGTCTCCTTGTTGATCACACATCCCCCAGAGAAAAGAATGGGGAAAAGCTTCATATTTCTTGATCATCACCAAATACAGATAACCAGAACAGCTCCTTTGGAAAGATTGGCACAGCACTCTCCTCCCTGTACTCCCAGCCTACAAATAAGCATCATTTTCCTCCCTGTCAGCTTACGAACACACCCACTACCACGGGACATGACCTTTGCTTTGTTAGTGCATGAATGAAGGAATTCCAGGACAAGGCAGGAGAAGCAGAGTTGACAATATTCTCCTTCCTAATTCCTGTGATTGCTGTGGGTCAAATAAAAAGCAGGAGGAAAATAAGAAACGCGCAAATAATGTTAACTGGGACCTGCAAATGCAGGAGCAGAGACACGAGGGGCTTCTGTGCAAAATGGCCAATGAAGAAAGGCTGGGATAGCTGGAGGGAGGAATATTCACTCAAAAATAAATACCTGGCCAGTAAATAACCATCAAATTCAGTCAAAAGTAAATACCTGGGCAGTATCTTCCTCCATCTGAGTTAACCCCTTCAGACCTCCTGAAACCAGTTTGGGGAGGTCACAGTTCAGACATGAGCCAAAACAGCCCAGATAAATCATGATGTGAAAGATATTATTTTATCTTTTACAATGAAGGATTCTACAGTGATTAAGTCAGCTTTCTACTTTGTGAGAATGGACAGCTGCTTTATATATTTTTTTTTTTTTTTTAATTTTTTTTTCTTCTTCTTTACAGGATCCTTGATTTTTCTCACTCTCTGGACACTCAATTCCTCTGTGCACTGTGACTAAATACTTCTGATACTCCTGGAAACCTCAGTTATCCTGTTTCACTGCTGCACTGCTTGAAATCACACTATTACAGGGAATCTCAAGTTTCAAGAGACACTTCCCTTTTTCAAAAGATAAATTCAGAGCAAGCTTTTTTCTTTAATCCTTTTTAACAGATCTCATTATTTTAGGAAGAGTTTTAACTTCAACGTTTCAACTTTAGCAAGTTCAACCAGCATCTCTAAGGAGCAGCTGACATAAGCTCCAATCTGACTGATTTCACAGGTCCTGTTATCTTTGCTTTGGAGAAAAAAAGTTCTCCATCTACTGATAAAAATATACTGAGAATTCTAAATCCTGACAAGTATCTTTATTTCTGACTTTTTTTTTTTTTTCCTCAAAAAAAGAGGTCAAAGCCTGCAAGTTATTGGAAGAAAGAGCTTTCCAGCACAAATGTCCTCCCTTGGGAGAGGAATATGCTCTTTTGTGCACCTCCCTTGGTGAGCAGAGTGGCCTCCTGAGTGAAAATATCCACCTGTGAGGACATTTGGATCACACAGGATTGGCCTGGCTTTGTCAAGTGCAAGTTCACATGCTGTTATGTGGAAGAATATTCAAATTAGGTGCTGAAATGTGGGTGTTTATTGCCTTAGCACAGCCTTGATACCCACACAGGGAGGAGAGACACGAGACAGAGCCTTTAGAAACTTGTGTTTCCCTGGGGCAGAAGTCATTAAATATTTATGTTTAATCCACTGAGCCAAATCCACACTCTTTCTAGAGCAGCCTCACAGACATTTGCAGACCAAGGGCAGAATTTATCTCCCCTCCCTTTGGTGATCTGTGTGTATAATCCAAAGCAATTTTCCCTGTACAGTCAGAGCAGAGAAATAGGATTCTCTAGAGGACAACTTCATCCTTTTTTTCTTGGAGTGGGCTAAACCACATCATTTATTGACAACAGAGGGACTGTCATGAGCAAAACTGCCTCAAATGTCTGTAGTTAGCTCAGATGGGATGTGTCCCAGTGTGCTGCTCAGTTTTTGGGTTCTGCTGTGCATCAAGATGCAGCAGAGCTGGAGGATTTTGGGATCTGTTCCACAGCAAGATGCAGCAGATCTGGGGGTTTTTGGGTTCTGCTCCATAGCAAAATGCAGCAGAGCTGGGGAGTTTTTGGGATCTGCTGTACAGCAAGGTGCAGCAGAGCTGGAGGATTTTGGGATCTCCTCCACAGCAAGGTACAGCAGAGCTGGTGGATTTTTGAAACTGCTCCACAGCAAGATGCAGCAGAGCTGGGGGATTTTTGGGATCTGTTCCACAGCAAGATGCAGCAAAGCTGGGAGGAGGAGCTGAGGCAGCAGGCAGGAGAAATATGGAGCTGAAACTTGGAAATCATCTCTAAGCACATGGCTGGGATGGTGCCACCTCTGTGGATTGCTGTTGGATAAACAGCCCCGTTTGTTTCAGGCACGCCACGTTTCCAGTCTGCAAAAGCAAACATGCTCCACTAAATAGACACAATCCCGCAGCCCTCACAAAAGGAAACGTCAGGAGCTCATTAAAAAGACTGGGGCATTAATTCTTCTTCCTTCTGGAATGAACACTGGGATTTATTGACTGAGAAGGCTGGAGCTTCTTCATCCCTGGAGGTTTTCAAGCAGGTGTTAGACATCCCTGGATAATGTGACCATTCCATAGAAGAAAGATTTGAAGTTTGGCTCGTTTGGATAAAGCTGTCTTCATGCAGGCAGAAGAAATGCAGTGGCACTGCTTTCTAAGCAGGATTGTGCCAAAGGAACACAAAAGAGAGGGATGCTCCCAGCCAGGATGAGTCACTGATTTCTGTGAAGCTTTTCACAAAGCACTGGTCACTAACAACAATATAAAACTCGTTTAAAATCATTCCAAGAGTGAATTAAGGCAATGTAGCCTAGATGTCTTGTCCTCCCTTATTCACCATCTAGGAAAGTGGATGGAAACTTGGGGTTTATTGCCAGCAGTGAGTTAGTGCTTTGTAACATGGGGTAAAATGGGCCTTGTGAAACTGGTGAAACTGGAGATCCTGGCACTGACCTTCACTTCCCAATCCCCTGCCAGGGAGCAGCAGGAGTGGGGCAGCCCTGCAAGGGCTGCCAGGAACATCCAAAGCTGACTGAGGGCTGGGGTGGTTTGAAGTGCCACCACTCTGGCACTGCCCAGGAGGGGCTGAGGAGAGGGGAAGTGCTTTGGGATGTTTCCCCAGGCTGCAGTGACCTGAGGGCTGCTCTGAGTGCAGCAGCTCTGGTTCCTGTGGTAGCAGAATCTCCCTGTCCTGTGCCAGACCAGACACGGCTGACAAGGGTGGCACAACCACAGGGAGGTTCAGCTTGTGCTGTGCTGACTCCAAGGGCATAGAGCCATAAAATTATGAAATGATTTGGGTTGGAAGGGGCCTTAAAAATCCTCTCCTTCCAACCCCAACACCTTCCACTAGACCAGGTTACTTCAGGTCCCATCCAACCCTGGTCTAGAACACTCCCAGAGCCAGGTAGGAAGAGAAACGCCTGCATTTCTGGGTCAGGAGGCTCCACTCAATTCCTCTGTGCACTGTGACTAAATACTTCTGATACTCCTGGAAACCTCAGTTATCCTGTTTCACTGCTGCACTGCTTGAAATCACAGTATTGCAGGGAATCTCAAGTTTCAAGAGACACTTTCCTTTTTCAAAAGATAAATTCAGAGCAAGCTTTTTCCTTTAATCCTTTTTAACAGATCTCATTATTTTAGGAAGAGTTTTAACTTCAACGTTTCAACTTTAGCAAGTTCAACCAGCATCTCTAAGGAGCAGCTGACATAAGCTCCAATCTGACTGATTTCACAGGTCCTGTTATCTTTGCTTTGGAGAAAAAAAGTTCTCCATCTACTGATAAAAATATACTGAGAATTCTAAATCCTGACAAGTATCTTTATTTCTGACTTTTTTTTTTCCTCAAAAAAAGAGGTCAAAGCCTGCAAGTTATTGGAAGAAAGAGCTTTCCAGCACAAATGTCCTCCCTTGGGAGAGGAAAATGCTCTTTTTGCACCTCCCTTGGTGAGCAGAGTGGCTTCCTGAGTGAAAATATCCACCTGTGAGGACATTTGGATCACACAGGATTTGTGTTTGTCAAGTTCAAGTGCACCTGCACTAATGTGGCTGGAGATTCCTGCCAGGAGGATGCTCCATGGGCAGACACAGGTGCTAACCTCAAACACAGCACAGACACCCCACAAAATCCCAGAGCAGGAAAGCTCTGACCTGAGCAAATCTGGGGGACTGGAGGACTCTCAGAATGGAGAGAGCCTGGTTCCACTCCAGCAGGAGCCTGCATTAAAGTCCCATTGACTCCAACAGCACAACAGCAAAGCCTTGGCACTTCAAAGGCTCCTTTTCTGGTGCTGATCCCCTTAATAAGCACCATCTGCTGCTTTCAACAGGAGAGCCATCCCCTGCTTTGCTCCCAGCACTTTTCTCCCCGGGGTCTGGCTGTGTTTATATAACCAGGCAGCTTGCCTGCACAGGGGGAGGGGGGACTGACAGCTCCCCAGAGCACAGGAGGAGTCCAGAGTGAGAAAATGTGGCTCCCAACAAGGATGTTGTGTTTGTGTGGAGAATCCTCCTGTTCTCAGCTCTGCAGCACAAACCACTGGCTCAGCCCGCAGAGCAGGAGATGAGTGCTTGGGTTTGCTATAAATGACTTTTTGTCACACAATTGGTGTTTGTGTCATTGTCACAAAATTAGTGTTGGTGGCAGGGAGGTGCAGCTGTTCTTCCTGAAGTCCACCACACAACAGATTTTTTTTAAGCTTGGAAAAGCTCTTGAGGCATAAAAGCAGGTTTTTTGGGGACTGAAAATAGCAGAAATTGGAGGTATTCAAAAGTCAGCTGGGCAACCAGCTCTAGGTGGCCCTGCTTGACAGGGAGTTAGGCCAGGTGAGATGCAGAGGTCCCTTCAAACCTCAGCCAGTCGGTGTTTCTGTGTGAAATCCCTTTAAGTGCAGGATCCCCCATCCCTGTCTGCTGGGCTTCATTCAGGTTTCCTGGAGAACAATTTGGTATCACCATGGACAGCCCAAGGAACACACCTAAAATAAATCTGCAGATGGCACAAGATCAAAATGAGAGAAGAGGTAGGAGAACAAATGTCCTGAATTCCTGTTCCAGCCCAGAGCAATCCCAGATTCCCAGGGAAGCCAGACAGACCCAGGTGCCAAAGATGTGCTCAGCTGCTCCATGAGGCTTCTCTTCAATGAGGGGGAAGGAATACACCTGGAGCTTGCCCTTAATTTTGTGTCATATCCTGATTTTCTGAGCGTAATGCTGACAATGGTTGTGACCTTATAATAAAATCTGGGAATCACTGAGCTTGGAAAAGCCCTCTGAGATCATGGAGCCCACCCATGAACCCAGCACTGCCAAGTCCACCCCTAAACCCTGTCCCCAGGTGCCACATCCACAAGTTTTTTCAACACTTCCAGGGACAGTGATTCCACCACTTCCCTGGGCAGCCAGTTCCAATGCCTGACCATACTTTTAGTGCAGAAATTTTATTAAATATCCAATCTAAACCTCTCCAGGCACGACTTAATGACATTTCCTCTTGTCCTACCTCTTGCTACCTGGGAGAAGAGACCCATCTGGCTGCTCCCTCCTGTCAGGGAGCTGTGCAGAGCCACAAGGTCCCCCCTGAGCCTCCTCTTCTCCAGGCTGAGCCCTTTTCCCAGCTCCATTGCCTTCCCAGGACACTCTCCAGCCTCTCAAATTCGGAGTGGGTTTAATGAGAGATTTTACAGTGCAGATTAGCACTAACCCCCCTTTTATTTCTCTTGCTGTTTATTAGATGATGACAAATCTCTCACTCCACTCTGATGGTTTCAAACCAGCTGATTGCAAGAGTTTTAAGTTGCCCAGCACATTAAATCACCCCTTCAAACAACAAAGCTACTTGGGCTGTTCTCACATCTGCTCTGCTCTTGCAAAAGATTGGTGTTGAGTGTTGGGAATTTGTTAATTTTGCAGGCCAGTGCTTGCTCGAGGTTCTGCTTCCAATAAAGGATTTGTCTTGCTCCAAGGAAAATGGGAGAGATGAGTGAAGGTGTTTCTTGTGCCATACAGAGCTCCAGCTGCCTGGGTCACAGCCCACCCTGGCTGAGTGGAAAACAAGGAAATGGGGCTTTTTTTCATTCCCAGCCCTCTTTTCTCTCCTTTAAAGCCTCCTCTCCTTTGAAGTATTGTTTAAAACACAAGAACCAGGATGCCACTTATTTTCTCCACCTCTAAAAGAAGTGTTAGATAACGAGATAACAAGGCTTTAAATGTCAAAAATGCCTTCTCTCCTGAGCAAATCGCCCTGGCTGCTGCAAGCTCACACTGCCAACTCCTGAGCTCTGGGAATGTGGGCACTTCACCACGACTCCTCACCTGGGCAGGATGCTAAATATTTAAAAACAGCTTTAAGAGCCTTTCCTGCTGCATTTCTCACAGAACCAGCAATGATGTGAAGCTTCGGGGATGCACAAGGATCAGTAGCACTCTGGGTGTCTCGGGGTGGTGGCTGAATCACCAGGAGCTTGAGAGTTACAGATCCTAAATGTCCTGGAGCTGAGGGGCTCAGAGACATTTTTTCCCAAACCATTTGTCTTCCATGACCTCCTGGAAGGATTTCCACCCCATTTCTTTACCTGCAAGTTTGGTTTTCAAGGCTTCTTGGCTGGAATCCAAAGGGGTTTCTATCTGTGTTGGCTAAAACTCACCCTAAACATGGGATCAGCTGGGCTTTGAAGGCAAAAATGGCTTTTCATATCATTGAAAAGAAATAAATCTGTGGATAAGTCTCAGGCCTTCCACTATCCCAGGGACCTCCAAACCCTGTCCAACCTGGCCTTGAACACTTCCAGGGATCCAGGGGCAGCCACAGCTTCTCTGGACACCCTGTGCCAGGGCATCACCACCCTCACAGGGAACAATTCCTTCCTAATATCCAATTTAAGCCTGCTGTATTTCAGTTTAAAGCTGAAGTGTTCTTAGGACAAACCACATTTCCTGTCAGAGTGTGGAGAAGGAGATGAGGGAGGTGTGGGGGGATGTACAGAGGCTCAGCTCTCTGCCAGGGCTGTCACTCAGGGCAGCTCTGGGGATTTGGTCACACATTTCTCAGCAGCTCTCCCACAGCCGCTCACAGCTCCCAGGGCTTCCCCCGGGCTCAGCATCCTGTGACAAGGCACATCAGAGGCACATCCAGCACCTCCCTGGCCTCCTGGAGAACAAATTCACACATCTCTCTTGCCTTTAGTCCCCACTGACAGATCCCAGAGAGAAGAGGGGTTGGGAAGAGTCAGGAGAAGAGGGGAGGAGGGAGCAGCACATCGGGGTCTGGTCCTGACAGCAGGATTTGCATGGCAATATCTGCACATCCCTTCCCAGGTAGCCTCCAGAAACCAGCTCAGGGGGCCAGAGGTGTGATCCATCCCAGCCTAAGGCAGATGTCTCAATTAGAGCAGATTATTCATGCCCTTGAAGTTCCCCCACTGAATATAAGCTTCTCTCACTACCAGGGAGCCTGGCTGTGCTGCAGGGATTTGTGAAATCAAGGGAAACTGAGGCACCAGCACAGGCCAGGCTCATGCTGACTCCACTTTAGTTCTCAGGACTTGGGAAACACCTGCCAGCTCTAGGAATGCACATTTGGTTCCCTCTCAGTGGGATGTGGGGCTGTAACACAGCAGATGACAGGCAGGAATCACTGCCTGAGTAGCCACAACTCAATTGCAGGTGGTTTTTGGCAGGGAGGACTTGTGGGGTTTGCTGTGGAGGAGGGATGAGGCCGGGAGAGGAAGAGCACTGGGAAGGTGCTCTGTTCACAGCAGGGCTGTGCTGTCTGTTCAACCTTGTGCATGTCATTCAGACTTTCATAGCTGGAGGTTTTTATGCTGTCTTATGATGGGATTCCTGTTTTGGGGTGGAAAGCTGAAACCAGAGTGAAGAGAGCAGGACCCTGGGCACGAGGGGTGCCTGGTGCAGGGCTGAGTATCCAGGTCCTTGCAGCATCCCAGTTCCCCGCTCACCACCTCAAACACTTGGAGGTGTTTGATCCATCCCATAATGGTGACAGCATGTGAGGCAAGGAGGGGTTTCTGATTTTGGGATATCACAGCCATAATCCTTCCTTCTCCCTCCTGACAGAGTCACCAGGAGCTCTCCCCAGGAAAGCAAAACCAACTTCAGGTTCAAGAAGCCCCTTGATTGTAGGAGAGAGAAGCAGATAAAGTCACTGTGTTCTGTCCAGGCTCAAAATCAGCTCTGGGGCCATTTGTGCTTACACCAGTTTTTCATTCTGAGCTCTTATCAGATGAATATGATGGATAAAGAAGCAGCCACAGACACTGCAGTTGTTTTCCTGGTGGCAGGAGAAACCATGGCCTTGGGTAGCTCAATGAAGCTGTAAGAGATGCAGGCCAAAAAAAGAAAAGCTTTCCTTGCTGATCAGATGCTCAACAGCAATTAAAGAAAAGCAGGGGGTTGGAACAGCATAGAAAATTAGTTGTAATTTTGAGCACTTTATTCTCTTGTATCACATTTGCCTGACTGTGAGAGCTGTTTCCTAAATTAACAAAAACAATCCACAGTGTAACGAGGCAGCCAGGGTCTCCCTCAGCCTCAGCTGGCTCCTCTCGTGTTTGCAGATCTCAGGAACAATCACAGGCTCACCTGAACAAATACCTGGGCTCCCTGCAGCCTTATCTCCCCACACCCAATTGTCCATCCCTCCTGCATTGTGTGTACTCAGCACAACATCCCACCTCTTGCTCTGAAGCCTCCTGACGTGATTAACTGTGATATCTTTAATAAAACCTGCGGCAATATTTCCTTCTGAAGCAAAGTAAAGATTTCGTCCACCCATCCTCCTTCATTTTGCCAAATTCCATTTCTATTCCCCTGTATAATTAATCAGGCACTGGAGCATATGACAGCTTGGCTTAAATTTAGTTCTCACTTCCCCAGTGTAGCCTCGTCAGACACAGCTGGCCAGGCAAACACGGGGTTAGGGTTGTCTGAAAAAGCCACACAGAAATCACCAGCCTGGATCAGATCTTTTCCCCATCAATTCCAAATCTTGTCTCCAATGGCAACCAGCTCCAGGCACTCAGAGAGGGAGAGGTGCACAGGTGCTGGAGGAGAAGGATGCACCCACACCCAACCTGCCCAGAGGGGAAGGTGTTCCTGAGCTGGGGTTCCTCTGCCATCAGAGGGTGGAAGGACACACTCCCACATCCCTCCCTCAGCCTGGGCAGCTGCTGATCCTCCTGCTCACTCTGAGAGCTTGTGGGACAGTCCAAGCTACTCAGAGCTTGCCCAACCAGGGAGAAAAGAAATGTGAGTGCAAAGCCTGGAAGCTGCTCAAGGGTTTAGACCTTGTGGAAATGTCAGGGGAGGACATGGGACAGATTATTTTGTGTAGAGTGCAAGACTCCAGGCACTGTAAGGCAGAATGTGAGATCATTTCAGTCCTGTGCTGATCTCTACCAGGGAGGTGCAGCACAGAGCTGGCTGCTGCACAGGGCTGTGAGATTTACTTTTTACCCTTTCTCCATATAGGGTTTGTTTCCTAACTGCATTCATTTCACCTTCCCACCAAACACCAGACATCTGCAAGCTGGTTACAGGCACCACTGCAATAACTTGCTTCTGCTCCTTGATACCCTCCCCACTCTGTGCAGGTCTGCTTTCCCAGGTTATTATTTCCATAGTTGGGTAAGCTGGACCTGTGTCTTGCCTTTTGCTGACCTGAAATGAGGAGTGATCTCCCAAAGGAGGACCGGGCTTGGACATGCCATGCCAGCACCTCTGTGTTTCTTGGAATGACTTTTCGTATCAGGACATCAAATAATGAGGCAGTGGAGAGAGGATTTGGCAGGTGAAAGTCTTGGAGGATTTGGGTGTTTTATGAGGAAAGGAGCTTGGGGGTGAGATCTTGGTCTGGGAAATAATTCTCATTTAAAAAAGAGAAAACAAAGGCAAGTCTATAATATATATTTGGGAAATAGAGAGAGAAATTGAGAGAGAAACAGAGAGAGGATGTGAGCAAAACACATTTACATGTTTATTTATGCATAGTGCCTAAATGCAAGAGACTTTATTAGACCAGAAGAGAAGCATTACCTTAAAAAACAAAATAAAACAAGCAAACAACAACAACAACAAAAAAACCAATACAAACCCCCAACAATATAGCAAAGCAAATTGTCCCAAGTGTGAGGTTTTCTAAGAGGGAGAAGCAGGCAGGGCTTTCACTGGCATCTAGTGGTGCATTGCAGAGGCAGCCGATGGCACAGCTTCACTTCCAAAGGAAATTTCTCTGGGATAGAGAGACTCTTCAGGCTGGGAAGTCACCACTTCCAATCTGGGTTTGCAAAGAGGTGTTTCTGGACACAGCCTGACTCTGCCCTGACAGCTTTGTCTGTGAATGACTTTTGGGCATGAACATAAAATGCTTGGAGTCTATTTTTGACCACATGAGCAAAACCTTGGGATCATACTGAGGAATATTTGATCTCTCTTTCTTTGGATTTTGGGGCTTTGCATGAGTCTGAGGGGACATCAGGCAGATCTGGTGTGTTTGGAGGAGAGGCTGAGCTGGGGCTGGGAAAATGCAGATGTCAGTGGAGAGAAAGAGGAGCTCTGAGGGCACAAATCCTCTGCCCTGCTGGAGGTGTCCACTTTGGAATTAAGTAAATTGTGCCTCAGTGAATGAATGGACACTGACACAGCTGGGATGGCACAATCCTGGCCTCTTCACCAGAACCATCTGGAAACAGAGAAGTCACACAAAACCATCTCCACCCCTCCAGGAGAGCCTCTCATCCATGCCCTGTCCCAACTCTTTCCCTTCACAGTGCCACACACCAATGGGGTGTGGTTGATGGAGCTGCTGATGGGCACCAGGCAGGATTTGTGGGAAGGACTTATGGAAAAAGAAAGGATGGAAAGGGAAAATGTTGCCCAAGGAGCCCTGAACATGACCAGGGGTTACTGTGGCCCTACCCCGTGGTGTCTCCTGCCTGTCCAGGATCTGCTGTGGGACTCTTGTGCATCAAAGCAGAATAATTTGAGTCAGGCAAACTGAATGAGACTTCTGTGTCTTCTGCTGTGCATGTCCTGCTATGAAGTTGAATTTGTATGAATTCTGTCTTCAGTGGATTGGGGTAAAACTGGAATGCAGGCACACCCTCAAACTGGTGCTGCTGCCTCACACTGCTGGTTTGTATTGGAGTAGGAAACACATCAGCAGACTTCAGCTTAGTTTGCAAACAGTGTGCAGAGTAAATCTGAACTCCAGGGAATTTGTAGCTTTAAATTTCCCCGTGTGACCCAAACCAGACACTTCACCATCTCCTGCCTCGGTTTCCCGAGTTAAAGAGGAGAAGAAGAGCAGGTTTGCAGCCTTGAGTTGTATTTAGGAGAGGTTTGGAGGTGTTGGTGCATGCAAGAGTGAGTGTTATTGTCCAGCCTCAGAGATTTGGGACAGCCCCTTATCTCTGCCCCAGGGAGAGCCTGCCGCAGCAGCTTTCCTTCATCCCCATGCTCCTAAAACCTTCCCAGGGGAGCATCCTGGGCTCTGAGCCTCATTGTGATGGCAGACCCAGGTGGTCTGGGTGTTTTCCAGGGGCTCCTGCTCAGGCTCAGCCTCTCCAGGCAGTGCTCATCCCTCTGCTAAACCTGCTCCACACCCCTCTGTGTCTCCCCTTGCCAAATCCACCGAGTCACCGAGTACCAGGGGATCTTTTGCTGGTAAAAGGGTACAAGCTCTCCCTCCTCTGCCAGGGGAGATTGCAAACTGCTGCAGGCACAGGAATACTCCCTGGAGTGCATCCTTCCTCTCTGGGTACAGAAATACTCCCTGCAATGCATCTTTCCTCTCCTGAAACTGCCGGGAGCCTGGGAGGGAAGAAGGATGCTTGCAGTGCCTCAGGACGTTTTCCTTCCCAGAACAACAATAAATAAGGGAACCCTCTCAGCTGGGATAAGAGGGAAATGTCCCGAAGCTGCCGCAGTGGCTGCCAGGGAAAAGGAAGGGCAGGATGGGGACCAGAGATGCAGGGAGGGGGACTACAATTCCCAGAAGGCAGAGCGAGCCGGGGAGCCCTGCAGCTTTCCACCAGCACAGCGGAGCAGGAGACGGACACAGAGGGGAGAAATCCCCCTCCGCTCCCTCCCGGAGCTCCGCCGGCACCTCGGCGGTGCCTGAGCATCCCTCGGGGCGCTGCCAGCGCGGAGCGTCTGCCCTGCCCGGCCCTGCTCCGCCAGGCTTGGCTCTTCGGCTTTGTTTGGCTTCACCCTTCCTCCAGTAGCTCTTTAGGTCAGCCTCCCTTTAGGTCAGCCCAGCTGTGGCCACCCCACAATGTCCAGCCGAGTCTCGGGCGCGGCGGTGCGGCCGAGGATGCTGCGGAGGAGGGAGAAGACAGAGCGCACCTGAGGCACCGCCCAGGTAAGAGGCCACCAGCTCTTCCTGCGTGCCCGGAGCCGGGGGAAGGACACAGAAACCCTCCCCGGACCCGGTTCTGCCCTTCCTTCGAGCCCTGAGCCCCGCGGATCGCGGAGCTGGAAGTGAAGGGCGGATTTGGATGTGGAGGATCTGGAGAGTGGAAAGAGGAAAAACAAATAAAAGGCAGAAAGTAGGCAGGAGTGTCTTCTTTGGCGTTGAGCTGAAATTAAGGATTTGTGGCTTTTTGCTGGAATTCCTGACGACTGAAACGCTGCTGCCGGTGAGAGGTTTCTCTAAGGGACAAGTGTGAACATCCCTGGGGAGGGGACAGGCCGTGGACACTGCAGTGACCACTGTCCCCTGCAGCCCCCGTGTCCCCCCAGCATCACCCAGACCCCAGGAGAGTCCTTGGTGCCCAGGCTAAATCCACTGCCCATTCAGCATTAATTACTTTCCTTAATAAACATACAAAATTGAACTTTTCTGAGCCCTCTTTCCAGCCTGGCTGCTGCTGAGGCTTTGTGTGCTTTAATATAAAACCTGTTGTGTTTTCACACAGCTGCTCCCTCACTCGTGGAGTTCTGGCCCACCTTGGAGTGTTCCCTCCATCAGCAAACACTAAACCCAGTTCCTGCTCTAGGCAGGTGTGTTTTGTCTCTCCTGGCTCAGTATAACCTTGCAGTTGGTTGGGGTTTGGGTTGTATTTGTGTAGTATTGTTATTAGTAGTAGTAGTAATAATATTAATATTTATATTATCTTCTTAGTCAAAGGACAGAGGACTATTCTGAGAGTAAATCACTAGCATGGCAGTAGTAGAGCTGATACCTCAGTGTCATTGCAGCAGTACATGCATCACAGATCCCCCAAAATTTTAGGAAATCATCCTGTTCCTGCTTTCTGTGCCAGTGTCCAGCTCAGCCTATGGCTTTGCAGGCCTCAGGTTCAGTGTCTTGCGGAGGAGTCACGGTGTCACCCATTGTGTTGCTGTCCTGAACACAGGAGGTGGAGGAGAGATAATAACCCAATAATTTTGCCTTTATTTTTTCAGTCTGGCAGTTGGAGTTTCCAGGGATAGCAGAGAAGCCTTTCCAGGAATGCCAGAGAAGCCTCTCTGGATGAGAGGAGGATGGAGATGGAGCTACAAGCATTTCATCTACAAGCTGAGGTGTCAGCAGGCTGAGCAGTGAGGAAGAGCAGCTCACTGTGTTGGCCCTGAGCTGGTGTAGAGCAGCAGCCTCCTGTTCCCACAGGGAATGCAGTGCATCCATTCCAGCACTCCTCGATGGGTGTCCCGGTGGTTTTTGAGCACCAAGAGTGATTTCAGTGTCCACCAGAGGAACCATGCCAAGGAAAAGGGGCACAGCAAGTGTTATCCAGACTAAAGAGGAACTTGATTTTGGCTTCAGGTCAGAGGAGAGCGTGTTGGAGAATATGACCTGTGAAGGAGATGTGGCCCAGGGGTGCAGCATACCTAGAACCCCATCGAGCCCAAAAAACCCTCCTTTGAAAAGCCCGGTGAAGGTGTGCAGGATCTGGGGGTGGGCAGGTGGCCTGGTTTAGGGCAAATTTTAGGAGGAAGCCTCTGAGAGGATCTCCTCTAGAAAAGCCAAACAGAACTTAATATCCAGCATAAGCAGAACAGATGATTGGGGATACAAACATCATAAAGTCACCTTAAGACAGCAGGTCAACCTGAGGGGACAGTGAGGCCAAGGGGACCCAGGACAGCTGGAAACCAGTCCTGTACTATTTTTTGAGAGCCAAGCACTTGGAGATGGAGGGGTAAGAGCTTGGCATCCTCTGCAATGGTGTAATGTGCCACTAAAAGCTGCCAGAGTTGTGGATACCAAAATTATCTTGTGTGGACAATATTGAACCTGGAGGACCAGGCAGAGTTTATTTTTGTTAGATCACTGTGTTTCTGAAAAAGATGAAGGGAACCTCTCCCTTCTAGGCAAGGGTTTAAGCCAAGCCTCCTCCTTCATGTATCTCTGATCCACACCTTTATCCTGCTGAGCTGATGGACCCTTCTCAACTGAGTGATACAGATTTGGGAGAAAATACTGCCAGCTGAATGAGGGTTTTAAGCCTTGAATCCCCCAAACCAGGCGCCCAGAGTGGTTTAATACAGATCCCTAAAAGTGAGTTATGCAAAACCAATGAGTGTTATCCCAAAGCCAGCCCAGAGGCCAGTGGATCATGTTCTGGTTTGTAAATCAGAGTGGCTTTTCTTGGCATCGAGTTCCACATCCCTGATGAGCAGGTGGCTTTGCCACCACGAGTCCCAGAGGCATCAGTGACTTCAGCAGCTTGAGAAACCTGAGCTGGCTCTCAGCACCTGCTTCCCTCTCTCTTACTGTGATGCTCTTGGTAGGATATGGACTCCACTGGGCATTCAAATTTAGAGATTTAGGGAATTCAAACCAAGCAGCAGGAACAGGTGAAATACTCTTTAGGCTTCATGGACCAGAGAACTGGAAATTATTTCCCTGAAGGGATATTTTCCCTCCCTCTCCCCAGTGTAAAGGGGAATGTGCAGCTACTCAAAAACATGGACAATTTAGCAGCTGTTATCACTCACTGATGATGCTTTGTTTGAGTGTTCCCTGGTCAGGTGAATCTTTGTGACTTGAATCCACAATTCCCCAATATTTCTTTGCAGCAAAAACACACACTGGGGTTCCTCAAGTTCCTTGCACACCTCTGTGTTGTGTGTGACTTTGTCATGATGGCTCAAGCATGACACTGAACGCAGCTGCCAAACCCTAAACAGAATAATTTTGGTCTTTGAACTCCCTCAACCTTTGAAATGGTGATTTCAAACCAGGACATGATTTCAAACAGCAAAGCAAGCTCTGGCAGCCTCTGAAGGAGCCTCAGTCTCCTCACCTGTGAACTGTGGATAAAATGGTTCATGTGAAGCTTGCCCTCAGTCCCTCTGCTCTGGTGGAAATTCACTTTGGGACAGAAAAGGCAAATATGTAGGTGGAAACAGGAAGTTTAGGATGTTCCAGGGAAATCTAAGGATCACACATATTAGAAAAATGGGTCTGGGCCCTATGGTGGGTAAAAACCTCTCTGCAGGTTTGGGAAACTGTTCCTTTGGAATAATATGGGTGAGACAAACTGGACAAAGCAAAACAGCCTCTGTTGGGGCTGCTGAGGGGCAGGGGTACAGCAGAGGGGACAAAATGATGGATGGCATTGGTTTCCTTTCCATTAGCCAGGCTGTAGAGACTTTTTCCAGGAGCAGGAACTGCTGTGAGAGGATTTCCAGCTGTGTTATTTTGTCCCTGCATAGACAGGGCAGTGAGTCAGTGCCAGCAGCTCTCCTGGACAGCACTGGATCTTCCACCCTTGACCAGTCCCACCTTCTGGGGAAAATCAGGGCTGACAGTTTGTAATATCTCCTCAATAAATATTCAAAGAAAATAATAAAACAAACTGAGCCTCTTTTCTGGTTTTGGGGGGGTGGGTTTATCGTAAGTATCACTGAGAGAACCACACTGCATCCTGCCCACACTGCAACAGGTGAGCAGTGCCAGAGCCAGATGTGCACCAGTGGCAACCAAAAGGGTTTAATTTGGGATTCTCACAGAATCACTGAATGATTTGGGTTGGAAGGGACCTTAAAGATGATCCAGTTCCTGCCATGGGCAGGGACATCAGGATTGAGCAAAACCAAATCCTCACAGTAACAAAGCAGCCTTCATCCTTTTCTCCCTAAACCCATTAAAAGGGCTCCCAGATAATAACAAAATGCTTAAAATCCAAATCATTGCCTCATTTTGCACTGCACAGGTGTAACAAATCCACCTTTTTAAGCATCCCCTGAGCAGTCTCTGTCACCAAGGGAAAGGATGCCCACAAGGCCTGGTTTTACAGTGAATTGAACAGGGTAAAACTGAAAGCAATGGGGTTAGACCTAAGTAAAAGTCATGCTAAATGAAGAGAGATCCAAGCTCTGATGGCTTTTAAAAAGAAATCTGGTTTTGCACTGTAGTAAGGTTTGTCTTGAGACAAGTTAGGCACATTTTTTCCATGGATTTCAGGAGGAATTCGGCCGAGGATCACCTCATTGACAATCTGTGTGTAGGATCTCAGCATCAGTCCTCTCTCCAGCTTTCAGCTTTCAGTGTGGCCTGTCTGGATGGAGCTGGAGCTGGGGCCAGGCTGTGGTGGGCAGTGTTTGAGCAGGAGAGCTCCTCTCGTGCTGGATGGGACACAGTTGGTGCTTGGCGTGTCCTGCTGTGGTGGGAATGAGAGGATCCTCGGCTCCAGAGCAAACATCTGCTCCAAGAGAAGTGCCTTGGGATGTTTACATGTCCTTTGAGAACAGGACAGTTCCCATGAGAACTGCTTGGAGGATCCCAGGCTGTGGGGAATCTGGTGTCCCCAGAGATGGGGAGAGAGGGAAGGGAAAAGAGCAGGGTGAAAACTGGGTGAGCAGCAGGGCCCTGAGTGTCACACACTCCTAGAAGAGCTTTATCTGCTCAGATTTCACCCTCAGCCCCCATGGGGAGTGAGCATTTGCCCACCACCACCACCCTGGCTGCCTCTCATCCCATCCAGAGCCAAGGCAGCACCACGTGGGGCCAGGTGGAGCTCAGAGTATGCTTGGAACCACTGCCTCCATCTCCTGATCCAAAGCACAGCCTTTTCCTTCAGGGGGATTTCTTGTGCTGGAACAAAGCCAGGGTGAGGGAGCTCCATCAGAGCACCAAAGCTCCTGGGATCCTCCCACCCACGTCCAGGAGGTTTTTTGGCAGTGTTCAAGGCCGGGTTGGACAGGGCTTGGGGCAAACTGGTCTAGAGGAAAATGTCCCTGCCCATGGCAGGGGGTGGAGCAGGGTGATCCTTAAGGTCCTTCCAACCCAAACCATTCCCTGATTCTGTGGTGTGACTGCCAGAGCTCACTTCACCAACAGCAGGAAAGGGATTCACCCCCTTCTTCACAGAGCTGGGGATCCCCATGCCCTGAGCAGCACCTTCCACCCTCCCACCCCCTCTTCAGCTGCCAAATGTTGCTTTTGGGTTTGCACAAAGGTGCTGGGACACCACACCATGGCCATTCAATACCTGCCCAAGCCTCTGGAGCTCAAGCAGGCTCCTTTTCCCTTAAAATCACCTGGTGGGGAGTGATCCCCTCCCCTCTGTGCTTTCAGCAGTGCTCGCTGTTGCTGGATTTTTGTGCTGCATCCCCCCACTTTGTTCTCTCCCTGTTTGATTTTGAAGATTCCCTTCAGCATTTCTGTTCTTTTAATTTTAATTGTTTTCCCCTACATTTGTTTCGCTGGTGGTAAATTCATCAGCCCTAAATAGGCAGAGTGGCAACAGACCCTGATAACACAAATGTACACAAAACTATTACATGAAAGCAGGGAATTAATCCATTCACTGGGAAAAAAAAGAGGCCATGGTGGAGGACTGCTGCTTCCTGAAAGCTTTGTAGCCTTTTTATTCTTCTTTTTGTGCAAGATGTTCTTGCTCCAGTAATCTTCACACAGCTCTGCCCTATTTCTGCAAGCTACAGACACAGCAAGCCTGGCTCAGGCCTCACTTCCCAGTCCCCCCCTCCTCGCTCCTGGCTCAGGGATTTTCTTTCAGGAATGAAATTACAGCAAGGAATAAATTACCCAGCACCCCTTTCCTCTCTGATTTCTTTTGCCCACGTTGTGTCTTGCTCATAATCCCTGTGCACACACAAACAAACTGGAGCTGAGATGGTGGAAAGGCAGCAAAACTCCTGCCCTGATGAGGTGACAGCTTTTCCAGCCAGGGGATTGTGAGTGATGAGTACCAGACCGTGTTCCTGGAGCAGGGAGACAAGGAGAAAAGGTTTGGCCTCAGCATCTTCCAAATGAGACCCTGGAGGACAATTAGAGAGCGAGCACAGCCTGGCTGGACTCAGCTTTGGAGGAGAGGAGCAGCTCAGTGTTTGTGGGCTGTGGTTGGAGCTTTCTAGAAAAGTTTGACGGAGATAAATTAAGATAGCAAAGCCTCTCACCTGCAAATCTTCCCAGTGTTGAGTGAGGAAAATTAAGAAAGTTTGGAATAGATGTGTTTTTCCCTGCCTCAGCGGTTGCAGGTCCACAGGGTGGGATTTTCGGGGATGTCCTGTGCAGGGATAGGAGTCGGACTCGATGATCCTTGTGGGTCCCTTCCAACTCAGGATGTTTTGTAATTCTGTGATTCTCAACTTTATCTCTTTATCTGATGTAAACACCTGAGCTGGCCACCCCCCTATTCAAAACCAAAGAAACAAAGAGATGAGGAAAGCAATTTTTCTGCTCCATTTAGATTACGACTCTGGGTTCAGACTCCAGAATTCTTTCTGGCTGTGTCTCCACAAGCAGCAGAGGGGAGCCAGGCTTGGAGTGAGACATCCCCTTTGTTGCTTTTAGCCTACAGCATCCAATCTATTCAGGAAGAACAGCCAGGAGTTTTTAGTTATTAGACACAATTGGTGCACAATTGGGGTCAGCAGATGATTCTGGTGCAAAAACCCCCCTCTGGCAGTGCTGGCTGTGCCAATGGAGCTCTGAGCCAGTGCAGGCTCTCTGAGGGTGGAAAGGCTGGTATAACCCACAGAATTTCTCAGTTACATTTTTTATGACTTTGTTTTCCTTCAGGGGTAGGCAGAAGGTAGCTGGGCAGGACGTGGAGTAATCAGCAGGAGTGAAATATTAATATATGATCCAGTGTTGTTTGCTGTTCACAGAACAAATAAAATTACATTTTGTACTTACCCTTCATTTTAACATCACATCCCAGCATGCTTTTGCTGCATGGGATCCTCCAGCTACAAGACTCACTCTTCCCCCTAGATTTTTTTCTGTGTGTGGCCTGATTTGAAGGTAATTTGCCTCTATTTTTCTAGTAAAAAGCTGTACTAGAGAAAGATTTGCATCAGTGCTGCCAGATTCAAGTCATCCTGAATGGCATTAGGGTGGGAGAGGTAAGAGCTCAGGATGGAAGCATCCTTTTGAGACCAGGGAACCATCATCCTCATCTTGATTCAGCTGTGGGGGAATTGTGTGAGGCTCAGGGCTTGCCACAGGAATCACTGAGAAGGAATTTAACCTTCCAAGCCTCCCTACAAACATCTGGAAAATACACTCAGAGTCCTCACTCATCTTGGTGTAAATGAGTCTGTCACAAACAGAGGTACCTGGGATACTCCTCTGGGGACATCTCTGAGCCAGATGTGTGTCACAGGCACTTGGTGACCCAGTGGGATGTTTCAAGGCCAGGCTGGATGGGTTTTGGGGCAACCTGGTCTAGTGGGAGGTGTCCCTGGACATGGTATGGGGTTGGAACTGGATGAGCTTTCAGATCCCTTCCAACCCAAACCATTCCATGACTCTGTGATTCTTTCCTTGACTATTTTTCAAGCAATTCTCACTGAGCAGGTGAATTTCTGGATTCTCCAGCCTCCATCAATCCCCATTTCCGTCTGCTTGTCGAGAGAGCAGCTCTGCTCCTTCCCCACAGAGGGACATTTGTTATTCTGAACAGAACTATTGCATTGCCTTGTTATTTAATCAAGTCAAAATTCATAGGCAGCATCTGTGCAGAAGATAAAATGTTTTGGGACAGTTTAGTCCTTTTCTTATCTGAGTGTTTAGGGTTATGTAAAGTCTCTTGTCTCAAACACAGAGATGGAGTTTCATAAGCAATGGACCAAAATAGTGCCAAGTATCCAACCACCTCCCCTCAACCACACAGGATTAGTACAATTAATCTGTGGGACTTAGTGACCAGCAGGGTTTTGCCTGGAGGATATAATATATATTTATTATTTCATATCTGATTTCCCCCAAGAGCAGAAAACTCAGCCGTGGGCTTTGCTCTTCATCGTTATATTTTTTTTGCAAATGGCTCTGTGGGATTTGGAAAATTACTGAGGGGCTCCTGCTCAGAGGAAAATAAAGCTCAGGGACATTGAATTGAGATGGGAGGTGATTCTCCCCCTTTACTCATGAGACCCCACCTGTAGAGCTGTGTCCTGTGTGCTCTGGGGTCCCCAGTGTATGAGGGACATGGATCTGCTGGAGTGAGTCCAGAGGGAATCACGGAGATGCTCCAAGGGCTGGAGCCCTTCTGCTCTGGAGCCAGGCTGGGAGAGCTGGGGGTGTTCACCTGGAGAGGAGAAGCTCCAGGGAGAGCTCAGAGCCCCTTGCAGGGCCTAAAGGGGCTCCAGGAGAGCTGGAGAGGGACTGGGACAAGGATGTGCAGTGATCAGCAAGGGCCAGATCAGCCAATAGCCACCAGAAGATGCAAAGCAAGGAGAGGAAGAACAGCACAAACACACAGTGATCCTTCCTCATTCCTTCCTTTCAAAGCTGTCACCTACTGATTTTATTAATTATTTACCACTTCGTATATTAGAAAAGAAAATGAACTTCTCTATTTTACTCCTCCTCCTCAAATACTTTCTAAAAGTGGGGGTGATCCTAAATTGTCTGAATCCACAGCTGATCCAAGTGGAGATCCTGAGGGGCTGAAGTGTGTCCAGGGAAGGGAACAAAGCTGGGGAAGGTTCTGGAGCACCAGGAGCAGCTGAGGGAGCTGGGAAAGGGGCTCAGCCTGGAAACAAGAAGGCTCAGGGGGGACCTTGTGGCTCTGAACAACTCCCTGACAGGAGGGGGCAGCCAGGTGGGATGGGTCAATATCTTATCCCAGGAAACAAAGGATAGGAAAAAAGGAAACAGCCTCAAGTTGAGCCAGGTGAGCTTTAGATTGGATTTTAGTATCAATTTCTCCTCCAAAGGTTTAGTGGTGGGCTTGGCAGTGCCAGGTTAACAGTGGACTTGATCATCTTGGTGGTTTTTTCCAACCTAAAGGATCCTATTATAACTTAGAAAAAGCCAATGGGGTTTGCCAGCACTTTCTATTTTTCTAAGCTTTATGAGATGAAGGGACAATGTTCTCCTGTCCCCGTGCAGGGAGATGGCTGCAGATTACAGAGATGTTACATGATCAGCCTGGATGGGAACATGGAAATGAGGGTGGCAGGGCCATGTGGAGCCAGACTGGGGCTCAGCAGCCCCTGCTCATAAATACTGAACTCTGCCTGTGTGGCACCGAGGGTGAATTGCAGGTCACAGCAAAGATAGGGATCAAAAAGGTTTAAGCTGAGCTTCCAAAGTGCACCTGTGGAGCTGTCTTTGTTAGGAGAAGCCTGTCACCTTCAGTGGGTTTTATTTTTTACCAGGGTGATTTTTGCAACACACCAATAAGGTGAGGTTCATGTTTTGAACTTCAGACTCCTTTCCACAGCATCCCATTCCAGCAGCAGGGCAAAACCAGAAGTTTCATGACACCTGCTTGCAAGGCCCACTTGAGACTGAGCCAAATTGTGTCCCACACTCTGCTGATCACAGAGGCTGCCCCAAACCATCCACTCCTGGGATGGTTGGATGGGGCTTGGAGCACTCTGGTCTCATGGGAAGCATCCCTGCCTATGGCAGGGGGTTGGAACAAGATGGTTTTAAGCTCCCTTCTGACTTGAACCACTCCATGATTATTCCAGGCACTGTTCTGTGCGCTCCCTTGAAGATGAACTACTACAAACTGCATTTCTAAGCCTCTCAAAGGCTTGTTGCCCCACCTGCATTAAAATCCACACTGCAACAGCGTTTTCAGCCATTGAATTAGCAAAGAGCATCAGAGCCACGCAGTGCTGGAGGTTCAGGGCTGCAGCACAACCGAAGCATCCAGGAGAGTTAAAAATAAACAATTTCGGTGCCTAAACACCTTCTTGCCTTCTGGTCGCTATTTTCTGCCTGACAGCACCCTCTTCTGGGAAGATGTGCTGGCTGAAGGTGCTCCCTGCTCAGCTCCCGTCGGTGCTGGGCACCAGCAGGACAAGGGAAGAGCCTCCCAGGGTGAGTTTAGGCAGAGTGGCATCACACAGCCTCTTCTGAGCTGTTTTCTGTAGCTGCCTTTGGATGAGGTTGGTGATTTCTGCATGACCGAGTGCAGGTCACTCACAGCACCCAGATCTGGGGTACCCACGAGGGGATGGGAGCAGCTCCCAGCACAGGCACTGGTAAAACCTGGCAAATGCTGCTGCTCTAGGGTGCTGGAGTTAAACCCTCACTGTCCTGGCAAGGACTGCCCTAAATTTATGTCCTCAGATGTGTCCCAGCCCTTTCATTTGTTTGAAACACAGGTGAGCCATCAACTTTTTGGAAGTCATGTGAGTTTTAGGACACCTGTATTCATCTGGGTGCATCTCACAGGCTGTGAGCTCAGAGGGGGATGAGCAGCTCAGGGATGCTGGGCAGGGCTGGGGCACCACCATCAGCACCCACATCCAGCAGGGCTCCAGCTTCCACCTCCTCCAAAATCCTCATCCTTTGCCCTCTGCAACAGCCAGGAGCACCTCGCTTGTGCCTGGCATTAGTCTGGTCCCCACTTGAACAAATTTGACATCGTGCAGCTGGCTCAAGAAATCATTCTATATTTTCAGTAACAAAGTTTTAACTGCAGACCACACACAGGGCTTACCTGCATCCTGGGCTAACAGTCCAAGCAGTGAAGTCGTGACAATTTGCTGTGTAATTAGTTCCCTGGTGATGGTTTCCCACTCACTGTGAACCTTCCCAGTCACTGCGAAGTTTTCCGTGTTCTTCCATGAAGGATTCAGTCCTGCTGCACCTGCTGGCAGTATGGAGGTGTTTAATTACCTTTATCAATCATGGACAGCAGCAGGGGATGGGAGATGGATGAAGAGGAGTTGACCTGGCTCCCCATCACTGCTCAAAAGGCGGGCAAAGTGTCTGGCAGTGAGCTCGTCTGACACCTGCTTGGAGGGAGGAAGGTCCTTCAGGGCAACCCAAAATCCACATCATTCCAGGGACTCCCCAAAAGCAGGGACACCCCAAAGCACTGATGGCCTTGGAAAGCCCTTCCTGCCCTTCTCCAATGCTGCTGCTCCATGTGCTCCTGGAGAAGTTTAGCTGAAACTGAAGGAAATCACTCAGAAACCTTCCCTAATTGCTGTTTGCCTGCCAGGCTGAAGAAGGCATCAGCTGCCAGTGCAGAGAAAGCTTCCAGTCACATGAATCCCATTGATGGTTTAAAGCACCCCCTTCTGCATCCCTTTTCTTAAAGCCTTTCCTTGCTGAGTGTCAGACCTGCAGATGCCAGGGACTAATAGGGATCCCACAGAGGATCAGTGCACCTGCAGCTGACAGAGCCAAATCCTGATTTGGGATGCAAACAATCAGATCAGTCTTCAGATTCAGTTACCATGGATTGACAGGTGGGGCAGGCAAGTCAATTACAGAGGTAAAAGTATCCTGGGCTGCATCAAAGGAAGGGGATTCTCTCCCTCTACTCTGCCCTTGTGAGACCCCACCTGCAGGGCTGTGTCCAGTTCTGGGGCTCCCAATATGGGAAGGAGTCCAGAGGAGTCCACAGGGATGCTCAGATGGATTGAGCAGCTCTGCTCTGGAGCCAGGATTGGAGAGCTCGAGTGTTCACCTGGAGAAGGCTCTGAGGAGACTTCAGATCCCCTTCCAGTGCCTAAAGGGGCTTCAAAAATACTTAGGACAAGGGCCTGGAGTGATAGGACACGGGGAAAATGTCTGAGAGTGCAGGTTTAGATTGGATGTTACAAAGAAACTTTTCCCTGTGAGGGTGGTGCTGCCCTGGCACAGGGTGCCCAGAGAAGCTGTGGCTGCCCCTGGATGTGTCCAAGGCCAGGTTGGACAGGGCTTGGAGTAACCCTGGGATAGTGGGAGGTGTCCCTGCCCACGGCAGAAGGTTGGAACTGGATGATCTTTAACATCCCTTCACACCCCAAACCATCCCAGGATTCATGTTTTCTAACTCATCTTTTCATGAGTGCTTAAACCTCAAGCAAAAACTTGGAGAACAATTCCCACCTCTCTGAAGGAAAGGTTTCCAGTCCAGCTATTTGCCAGTGCAAGGTGTGAGACGTCTCCTACCTGGCCCAGGCCAGGCAGGCTTTAAGAGCTCCCCAAACACCAAGGTACCCTGACAGCACATGGCTTTAAATTCCTCCAGCACCCAGGGAAGTCAGAGGGTACCTGGCTCTTCTCCCACCTGCTCAGGGCAGTCTCTGTTTTCAGCCCTTGCTGCCAGAAGACATTGAATGAAAAAACAACCCTGCCAGCTCCTTGCTGCTCGCTCCCTCAGCCAAGCAAACCAACCGTGTCCAGCAGGAGCAAGAACTGGAACTGGATTTTCCACCCCTGCTCCATTCTCCCATGTGCAAATGCTCCCAATTCTGCATGTATTAACCAATTAACAGGTATTAAACACATGCAGCAAAAAAAAAAAAGAGCACTGAACCCATCTCTTGGGGTGGCTGCTTGAACACAGTGGAGAAAAGAGGACTGGCAATAGAGAGAAGAGGACTGACACTGTGATCACCCCTTCACAGAAAGAGCCCAAGCAACTGGGACCATCTTCCACCTGAGGCCAGGATGACCAAATCCAGATAAAAACCTGTGCATGGAACCTGTAACACCACAGCCCTAAGCAGGAGGGCAAAAATGAGAGAAAAAAAGGGGCATTTCTGAAGAAAGCACAAGGCTGCAGGAACATAGAGAGGCAGGCATATACAATGGCGGTTTTATTCGTAACACCTTCAGCTCAGGCTGCAATTTTTTCAGTTTTTAAAGTTAAATCTGGTCAGCAACTGAGGAAAAGAAAAAATAAAACCCAAATAGTCCCTGTGTGCACAAACAATGCAGCTTTGAATAATACGCGGTAGGTTTATTTCATATTAACATGAACAGTAAAAAGTGGACATTTTGACAGGATTTTACTTCAGGTCCTTTTCTTTATTCCTCTATTGTGTCCTTTTTGCCAGTCTCTTGTCCCTCAAATTGTGGATACTTTGCCTCCACATCAGCCCAGGTGAGATAACCGTTGGCCAGGTCTCGGATGATGGCAGGAAGTTCAGAGATCTGCAAAGCCACAAGAAACACAGTCACCAAAACCAAGCTGGATATTTGGGGAACGTGGGCAATTTTAACATCAGCAACAGAACAAGTAAAAGATATCTCCTGGAAGATCATTTTTTGGGGAGAAAACCATTAATTAGAACATCTTATATCAGTCTGTTATGTGTTATTAAGGTGATCCATGAGGGATATGATGGACCAAAGCAAGGTAATGTGCTACAGTTTGGGAAGGGAAAAAAAAAACCAATCCACACATCCAAAAGATGCTGTAAGCCAGGATTCAGCCAGGCCCTACCTACTCTAAGACCAGCACAAAGAAGCTGCCAGTTGCCTTGTCTTTGCTCCTCACAGCACACTGTCATGGTGCAATGATCAGCCAGAAAGCTGAAAATTTGCAGAAACTGAAGGATAGCAAAGTCTGATCTCTGTTGGTTGGCAGTGAGAGGTCACCCAGGTGACAGACAGAAGGGTGCCTTGAGGAACTGGCACTGCAGGTGCTTCTGTGGAGCTACAACTCAGCCTCACAGGTGAGCATCATCTCCTCATGTGCCTGGGGTGGGCGCCACGGAGAAAAGGGCATCAAGGCAAGAAAAAAAGCCCCAAGACTGCAGATCCACAGCTCTGAACAGTTCTGCTCACAGGCAGAGCCCACCACAGGGAGATTTTTGCTATTCTAGTCTGCACTATGGCCACACTGGCAGAGCGTGCTCAGGGCACAGGCAGCTTTTGGGCAGTGGTTCATCAGCTCCTCTGGTGCTGCACAGGCAACACCAGCACAAGGCAAACCCCAGTGCTCTGCCTTTGGTGCCTGTGGATTCTGGGGAGCCCAGCCTTAAAAAGCCCCCCACAGCCCAGTCAATGCTTTAACTCAGCAGCCTTCACTTGGAAAGAGCCACTCTAAGAGCAGTGCAATCAGCACAAGGCATGGCTTTCAGGTAAGATCAACACCTCTGCATGCAAGAAAAACAAAAGCTTCTCCTCATTTTTCCAGCTGGGCCAGCATCTTCTGTCTGACCGGTATCTATTCCTGAGGATTTCTCAGACCAGCTAAACTGCTGCAGAGCTGGAGGCAGCTCCCACAAGGATCAGTGACAGATCAGAACCAGCAGGGGATGTTGTCCCCAAGCCCAGAAGGAGCACACGTGAGCCCCCAGGTGCCGTGCTGGGCTCACCTCGGCGCGGATCTGGCGCATGGAGTCGCGGTCGCGCAGCGTGGCCGTGTGTGGGGTGCGGTTCACGGTGTCGAAGTCAATGGTGATGCCAAAGGCCACGCCGATCTCGTCGGTGCGCGCGTAACGCCGGCCGATGGAGCCCGCTGCATCATCCACCTTGTGGGAGATGCCAGTCCTGGTCAGTGCTTCGGCTGCAGGGAGCAGAGCAGGGATCAGCAGGGATCATACACAGCCCCGCTGAGGCTCCCCCGGAGCAGGGATCAGCAGGGATCCTTACACAACCCCACTGAGGCCCCCCGTACCCCCATGAGGCACTGCCTGTCCTGGGTGCAAGCAGCATCTCAGACACCCAGTTTTACTCCGACAGAACATCCAATGTTTAATTCTTTGTAGGAGCACAGGGTCAAACCCACCCTGCTCTCTCAGCTCTCCACACTTCAACACAGCTCTCACCCCAAGGGAGAAGAGCGAGTTCTTCTCCTCATCATCACTGCCACGACTCTGCTTTAACTCCAAACCACCTCAAGTGTGCAGGGCACATCCAGCACAGGGAGAAAAAGTCCCAGGCAGAACTGGTGTCAGCAGCAAAAGGCATTGCCTGACATGCAACCCCCATTCCTCTCCTTCATCTGTTCAGATTTATGATCCCTATCTTTTACCAGTGGGCAGCTTGACAAAATGGTTGCAGGCTCAGCAGCTCTGGGCCAGACTCACTGAATTAACTGGCCAAAAAAAGCAAATAAAACTTAACTAACAAAACAAACAAAAATCCCCATTGCTCCAGCTTCTCCTAAGCAATGGGAAAGATTTATTTTTGACACAGAAGGAAAAAGAAGCAATGTCTTTTACACTCCAAACCAACACAGGGAAGGTCATGGTGGTGGGTTTTTTGGGGATAGCTGAAGTTTGATGGATACCCAAAACTTGTGCATACTCAAGTCAACAACTCCCCCTGTGCACTTTGGAGAGCCACATGATCCCAGTGTTATTTTGAGAGACCTCTCTTCCCAGTGCACAGCCCCATCAGATCCAAAGTGCTCAACACACTTACATAATTCCTTGACAAAAGGCATGAATTCCTGATTCTGGCTCAGAGGAAGAACGGAGCACTTGAACGGTGCTACAACAGCTGGGAAGCTGAAGTACTGTGGAAAAAAGGAAAAGCACAATTAAATACAAGTTTAATGGTCAGATCAGACTCTTAGGAGGTGAGAATGAGCTCTGAGGCTGGAGGCAGGGTCAGTGTTCAAGGAGACTCTCTGGCCTTCTCCAAGACATCAGCAGTGACACCTCACACCCCTGGAGCAGGACTCGTTTTCTTCAGCCACCATTCCCCCTTATCTCCTGACAGCTAAAACAGGACTATCAGAACCTCCCACCAAAACAGGACTATCAGAACCCTCCTAAAGAAATCTAACCTCATCTGAATTACAGAAAAATTATGGGTGGAGGTGTTTTTCCAGGAGGTTTAATCCTATGCACAGTCTAAACCAAACTCCCTGTTGAGACTCCACACACATGAAGCATATGCAGCTAAAAGGTTTTCAGAACCCTTCACAGACACCCTCAGAAAATAAAAATGTGCCAGAAGTGGGGGAAAATAATAAAATCTTTCCTGGCAACAAGCAAGGTATAGAAGGGACAGAAGCAATGCATGTGAGATGTACCACAATATAAAACAGCCTAGGCTACAAAGAAAGTGAGTGAGTACTTGAAGGAAGGTAAATCCAATATTTTATTCTTCAGGAGCAGTTTGGGATTCAAAGTCAACTGTGTCCTAACTCTAGGCTCCTGAACCTTGCTCCCCCAGTCATAAATGTACAACATCCTGTGGTACTCAGGGACACGAAGAAACACTTATTATGTTATATTTCTTTTTTATGAACACAGTCCAGGAACCAGGAACAACGAGCAGAAAGCAGCACCAAGTTTCCAGCCAGCTTCCCATGGGCCACCAGCAATGGCACAGAGAATCTGGGCACTGGCTGGAGGAAGCTGGTGCTCTGTGTGTAACAAACACTTCTCTCTGGCCCCTGCTACAGCACAGCTTCAGGCCAAGGTTTTAGGAGTGTCCAGCACCAGAGAAAGCTGAATTTCACAGGGGACTGAGCAAACAGTTAGTCCATTGTCCATCTTGCTGCACAGAAGTTTGATTCCAGGAAAAGGAACAGAAAAGAAAGGAAATTAAACACTGAAGAAATGCCTTTCTCTGAGCAATGGAACACTGCCAAGTGTGGTTGCAGAAGGAGGAATTTCTCACCCCCTTGCCAGTAATCCAGAGAGAGCCTCATGCACACATGGCCCCAGAGTGCTCTCATGTAAAAATGACGTGTACTCTGGCAAAAACAGCAATTCCACAGCTCACCTGGGCTTTTCCATCTCTCCTGGGCATTGTGTAGTGTTATTTAAGCCCTTTCCCTGGATGTGAGGGAAGGCAGGTGCCTGCAGCTGGCCCAGCCTCAGGGACACTCACCGTTCTCTGCTCGTCTCCTTCCCGGATGCGGAATGTGTGCTCAAACACTGTGTACATGATCCTTCCAATGCCAAATGAGGGCTCAATGACATTTGGGATGATTTCTTCCACTGAAACACAAAATAACGTACATCACCATTAAAAATTAGTTTAGACACAAGAAAAAGATGTGGTTGCTGATGCTTTCTGCTCAGAAGTTCTGGTTATGTGTAGATGAATACATGGAAATAAAAGATTAAAACATTTCTGCTCTAAATACAATTACCTGAAATAGAGATTTGGGCTTAGCTCATGTACAGGACATATTTAGGCTGTAGAAAACAACTCAGGGCCTTTTCTCTGGTCCTGGAAGCAAATAACACTGCACAACTTTCATACACACACATAAAGCCTCTTCCACTTCACGACAGCAAAGCCTCATCCAAACTGATCACTGTCTGTATCAAGCCCCAAACTTATGCCCAGGCATTATCTGGGGGTGCTATTTGGCATGGAAAGCCATGTCAGGGAGTGTACAAGCAAATAAACAGCCTGGATGATGGCAGGGCAATGCTCAGTCCCTGGCCCACTTTGATTTAAGAGCCTCAGCATCCAGCAGTCTGGGCAGAGAAGCTTCAGCTCCAACCTAAATTCCAGCAAAGAATCCCACAGGGACAACTTCCGCAAAACCACCCTGTGACCTGGATTTGCACTTTGGTTTGCCACTTAAACATGACTGAAAATGTTTCAATCGACTTGCAGCACTCAGTTGTAACAAGTGAACTGGTCTGAGTAGCTTAAAATCCATTCTATAAATTTACGGCAAACAATGGTTTGGGTTAAAGGGATCTTAAAGATCCAACCCACCTGCCATGGGCAGGGACACCTTCCACAACCCCAGGCTGCTCCAAGCCCCCTCCAACCTGGCCTTGGACACTTCAGGGATCCAGGGGCAGCCACAGCTTCTCTGGGCACCCTGTGCCAGGGCCTCAGCACCCTCACCAGGAAGAGTTTCTTACTAATATCTGATTTAAAACTGCCCTTCTTCAGTTTAAAGCAATCATCCCTTGTCCTATTGCTCCCTGCCTTTGTCCCCAGTCCCTCTCCAGCTCTCCTGGAGCTCCTTTAGGCCTTGGAAGGGTCTCTGAGGTCTCCCTGGAGCCTTCTCTTCTTCAGGTGAACACCCTCAATTCTCCCAGCCTGGCTCCAGAGCAGAGAGGCTCTCAGCTTCCTCATGGCCTCCTCTGGACTTGTTCCAGCACATCCACATCCTTCTTGTGCTGAAGGTCCCAGAGCAGGACATAACATGGGATGACCTCTTTTTATTTGTGCATTAACCAACCATTTGCAAGACAAGAGAGTGGGAAACCCTAAGTTTTGCCTTTGGTTTGCAGACAGCAGCCAAACCACCAAATGCACAAACTTAAAGGAAAACCAGCCACTGGGATTCTACCTGCTGACCCCCAGCAAAAGCACAGTCATTAAAAGCTACAACTGAGTCCTTCTTTGAAGTGGTGACAAAGGAAGTCTGGCACAGCAGCAGCATGTGCTGACTGAAAGGCACCCAGACATCCCAAAGGCTCTGCTGCTGCAAAAATAAATATATTCTGCACAAGATACAAGTAGCTCTACTTCCTCCTAGGAGCACTGATGGTCTCCAACCAAGGCAGGATGACCAACAGTTACAGTAGCAACTGGGGAAAACTCAGCCTCAGTCTCCAGCTCCGTCAAAGGCTTCCCAAATGACCTCAGGTGAGGCACCTATGGAGCTGGCTGGAAAGACACTACTTCTCTGAGGAACTGAATCCATGCATTTTGTAAAGCTACCTTCTAGCCCCATCCCTCACACCAGGAGAAAAAGCTCTCAGGAGATGCAGTCACTGACTTTCCAAAAGCTTTCCAACTGTCAAATTTCAAGGCAATTACATCTGGCATTTTTCCTGTGCTGTGTTACAATACTAACAGGACAATGTTAACAATAAAGTTGATACTTAAAGTGTATCCTGATGATGATCAAAGAACAAAGAATCAAATTTACCATGTAATGTTTTCTGAAATCTCTTCACAGTAACCATGTCCTTTGTTATTAGAAAAGTTTTCCCTTCAGTTTCAACAGTGAATTCCCTGCAAAGGAAAAAGAAGTAATTTGAAAGCTACAGCAATAAACAAACAAGTTTTATTTCCTTAATTGCATCACTTGGTTGACTCTGAGAGTGGGATGACAGAAGCCCGGAAAAACCCCAGAGATGAAAGAAACACGTAGCATAGCCATCAGAAGAAATTTGCATTAATAATAGAATTACTGCAATGTACATTAAAAGCAACCATTTTCATAAACACAGTGAACTTAGCTGTGGTTAACAGCCTGAAGCAAACTCAATTGGGAAATTCTCAGGATGAAGCCTATGCACCCAAGAGAAAAAGGGAGGCACACAAAGCAGGCATTGACTATCAGTCAAACCAGGGCTATTGCTTGTAACTCATCTATTGAGCCATTTCAGGGAGATTCTGGATGGACTAAATTCACTTTTTTCTCTGCAATAATGTCTCTGCCCATTTTAAGTGCTACTGTTTTTTTCTACACTTTCACATTCATGGAGATGTGAAAGAAATAAATTTTATCTCAGGGGAAGAAAGCAAGATGTAAATGTTACCATTCTGTAATGTGTTCATTGATCCTACACCTTGTACCACTTCAAGCAGGAAATTAAGTTTATTTTTTTGTTACTGCACCATTAGCTTTCTCATAACACAAACAGCTGTTGGCCTCCTTCAGCCAAATCTGACAACTGTAAAGACTTCTCATATTTTCAGTTCCTGCACGTGTTCTTAGGAAGGCAGATCAAAGAAATTCGTAGAGATTCCTGCCACAGTAAATCGAAGGCTGTAACAGGCCCTAAAGCAGCCCACCAAACACTGGAGGATACTCAGGAAATGTTTTGCTTCTCATTTAACTATTTTGTTCCATTGGTCACAGAATTATTTTATTAATTTTAAAGTTTTAAGTCACTCCTGGTCCATTCTCAAACCAGAGTGGCAAAGCTGGTAAACAATTCCCATTTCACTGAGCTGTTTCTCTTCTGGGATGATCCTACTAAAGCCAGCAGCTCATTCCCACACAAACAAATATTTGATTTATGTGCATATACCCAGAGATATGCTGATGGATGACCTGGTGGGAGGGACAGCACTCAAACATCTCAGATGACCCACAGAGCCCACTCTCACAAGGAAACTGGTTTCAGGTGGCTCAATAAATGCAGCAGCCCTTTGGAGCCCACATCAGGGTGTCAGAGGAAGGTACCACACACACGCACAGAGCCAGCTCACCCTTTCTCATTGAGCAGCTGCTCCATCTCGCTGATGTAGCACTCATCACACATGGACAGATATTCCATCACCACCTTGGCATCCTTCTTGTAGGCTTTGCCAATGGCTCCCTTATTTGCCTCAAACTGAACAATGTTGACTGTTCTGTACAGGGCAGTTAAGGAGGTTGCGAGGACAGAAGCAGGGCCTGCTTCCTTCGTTATGTCAAAGTTAACTGCTACACAACACAAAGACATCTCCTCCACTACTGGATGAAGGAACTTCCCTCCAAGAGAGGAAAGGAGTAACAAATGCTCAATTCTTTTCCAGGTCACTTCCCAAAGTCAAGCTGGCTTGTAGTTGTAGGTTTCCCTGTTAGATATACAGATGTAACTTGAAACAGAGCTGTTGCAGATCTCCAAGGCATCTCCCTGTCCAATCCCTTTCCACTGGAGGAGAAGCTGGTTTATTCTGAAAGGATATAGGTTCTTTGAGATGCTTCTCAGCTATGAGAGGAACTTTGGTGGCGCGGGCATGGCAGGAAAGGTCATAGCAGGAACGATCAGCACAGCCAACGATCTCAATCCAACCCTGAAAAAACAAAACTGGAAGCTTTCACCAACTCACTTTTTTGTCCACTTAACCATCAAATATGTTTATTCACCCTTAAGCCCTCCCTGCTCCCATGACTGTTTTTTCTACATAATTAGCTCTGTTACAATAAGCAGCCCTCCCTCACCAGTTGCTCCCTCATTTGAGTGATTCCATTTGTTTCCAGAGGAAACGATCAGTCATCTACCCAGGGCCTGTGTTCAGGGCCAGCTTTTCCACATGGCTTGGCAGAGCACAGCCCTGTGCCAACAGCTCGGGCTGGGGCCAGAGCACACAGTCCTATCACTCACATGCCACAGGCACACAAGGCATCATGTCCCCAGGGCTCTGCTGCTCCCGGGCATGGGACACACAGCAGGGAATCAGCCACACCAGAATGGCCAAAAGCCTGGCTTAGGAGCTGCCACAACACAGATCACATGCAAGGGAAGCTGTTAATTCAGTATTTCAGCATGTATGGCAAGGAGGAATCTCAGAACACAATTCACACTGGATTGGTGAAGCAGCAAATACAACCTCCCTCTGGATTTCCTAACAAACAATGCTATGGAAGAAAAGACTCAGCAGCTGCTTCCCACTCGCTGTCACATCAGTGTGGGATGTACAGGCAGACAGATGCTGTGTGGTTTTCCAAGCTGGAGTGATATAGCAAGGTGTCAGGAAAGATGTGTAAAGAGAAGAAACCCCTGTGCTTGAAAATCCTGATGTTCCAGGGTATTTTGGAAGATTTTTACAGAAAAGAGAGGCTGTGAACTTGTGGAAGTCACCTATGGACATTTAGAGGAAGCCTTTCCTTCAGTCACTTCTCCAGGTCTTTTCCTTACTCACCTAAGCTGCAGGAGCTTTGTTTTTTTTTTTCTAATCCTAAATTTGGTAGAATTTTACTGGCTGCTATTCCTCTAACTTGCTGTAACAAAACATCACTAGTGCAAAGTCTAAATCCAACCAACAATACAAGAGGGAAGAAAAGGCATTCAAAAAGGCTTGAATGAACTCACTTCTCGCAGCATGGAGAGAGAAAGGAAGAGCAAGCATTCAAGCAGGAAGCAATCTGCCCTGGAATAACACCTCCAGCAAAACAACTCCTTCCCCACTGCCGTTACAGAGGTTACAGTCCTTGGAAAGCACCAGGACTCAGCTTCCTTTAACTCCAGATGAAAGTGGACCAGAGAAGTGTCCCCAGGCTACTTCAAGCTCCAGTAAAGGAGCCTGGACCTACCAAAGCAGCATGAACAGCTCATAAACTGTGTGCAGGGAGCTGACCTGCCCCTCAGTCCTGGATTCAGAATATTTCAACTGCACTACGTGTGTTCAGACCAACACAGAGCTGTCCAGACACATCAGACTCACAGAATTAACTTTCAAAAGCCAGAAATAAACCAGATGTGACAGGGGTTGCCTCTTGCTGTTCCCACTTTGCCCACTTACATAGGAGGTTTTGGACTCTGCATCCCAGCAGTCACAGGCATAATGAGCCATCTCATTCTCCATGTGCTGTCGGAAGCGCAGCTTCTCCGGGGCCACGCCGACCTTTGTGAGGAAGAGGTAGATTCTGCCAATGAAGTAACCGAGAACCGAGTTATTGATCACACCCTGCAGGGGCAAAAAGCAGGAGGAAAACACCCAGGTTAATTCCTAAGGAAGCAAAGTCATGGTTTGTTGTACTTCTGCAGGCAACCCAACATGTTACAGATAGAACTGGTGGTTAAGCTCTGTCTCCCCCTGAAGCTGTTACATGTCCTCAAATTCACCTCAAATGCACCATCTCCATCTGACCAAAACAGTGAGTCACTGTCACTCCAGGACTCATCACCCACTGTCCCTGAGGATCACCTGCTTGTAAATACCCCACTGTATGCAGCAGTGCAGTCACTGGCATTACAACAGCTGCACCCTACAGTTCACAGCTGCAATACAATAGAGGGGTGGTGTTCTTTTTTTTTTGGCTGTTTTTTGGGGGATTTTTTTTTGCTTTGTTTATGTTTTTTAAAGGCAGTGTTTTAGTGTTTTTCATTTGTTGTTTTTCATTTGAGGGTTGGAGGAAATGGGGTGGAGGGGGTTGGTAAATCAACCCATTCATAATTAGATGAATCAGGTAGTGATTCATCTAATTATGCAAGCCATGTACTGATGGGGGTCAGCAGCTGAATATGAGATTCCCAGTTACTGCTTGTATTAATACTCCTTACTATCCCTCTCCACTAGCTAAGTGTGAAGTTTAATTTCCAACCCCTATGCCAGCACTACCAGCACTCTTCTGGTAGCAAGGGCCAGGCCTGATCTCAGTCTCACTGATTCCCTGAAGAGAGTTTACTCTCAAACCTAGGAGCAAATCCCAGCTGGCACCAACACAACAAAAACTTTGTGGAAGCCCATTGCAGGGAGCTGATCCATCCCCTCACTGCCGGATTCAGAATATTTCAACTGCACCACGTGTGCTCAGACCAATGTGGGACTGAACAGGCACATCACTCAGAGCCCTAATTTTAAAAAGCCAGTTTGTAACTTAGCCTTGAGAGCAATATTCCCAGAAGCAGGCTCGGTGTGCCTGCAGGAGGAGCGTTACCTGCTGGACAGCGTCTCCCAGCCGCATGACATGCGCAGACTGCCCGCTGACCTGGGCCTTGGCCGAGTACAGCAGGATGTTGAGATCTGCCACGTTCTGAAACTTGGGGTGGTTCTTCTCACTGGGGTCCACAAAGTGCTCAATTTCTGCCATGGTGAATTCCCTAGTGAAAACAGACAAACACAAGTTAAATATTTTATGCATTAGCCCCTAATAAACCATTGTGCTTCAGCCTCTGATGAGCAAGTCAGTAATTTAAAATCATATGCAAACCCAACCAAGACAATGGACAGACTGGAACATGAACCAGTCTCACCACTAGATTTAGTTTCATCTTCAAATTCCTAACAAAACTTTCTACGGATTCATCTAGAGCTCTCCAGGCTGTGGTTAACACCACTGTGAATCAGAGCACATAATCCCACCTTTGGAACTACTTCCAGAAGTTCTCTGGAGTTTTTCCAGACTGCTATGATGCCCATATTAAAAGTACTTGTTCCTTACAGGGTCTGCTGATTAAATCAGTAGCTTTAACTCATGTCAGAGATGCCAAAAATAACCAGGTGAGGTGGTAATTTCCTGAAGATGATGATATTGCTGCACTCAGCCATGGCATGCATTCTGTTTTAAGAACTTGTCTTTAATGTATCTATACTCAGAGATTGATTCTGAGCCTTCTTGCTTGAAATCACTTTCCACTGAATTAGCTCATTATCAAGAACCTTTAAAAAAGCCCTAGGTAATCATTAACTGTAAATCACAGCCATCAGGGTGTAATTTGCTGTGATTGCATAATAACAGTCTCCAATAAATATGCCACAAGCATATCATTTATATTTGACTGAAAATTATTTCAATGAAAGAAGTTCTCATTTCCAGATGAGCAAAACAGAACAGGACTGAGGAAATTCCTCAGTTTCCTCTGTGCTAAGGATGCCATGGCCTCTCAGTGACATTTATGGCATCACAAAATAATCAATTACCAAGTTTACAACATATACTGCCTGTGCATGGGAGCTCTTGTTCCAAATTATCTGGAAGAGACTTCCAGTTAGGATAGATCAGTTTAAATAGAGATTATCCTTAATGAAAGGCAATAATCGCTTTTATCCAAAGATAGACCTGAAAGTAATTCCCAATAACCCTGAGCTTTCCTGCTTGACTGATCCTGAGACTCAAACACTGGTCCTGAGTCAGGTTATCTCCCAACTTCCTCTCTGGAGCAAGTTGTAGAACTGCAGAATCTGCAGGACTGAGACAAGGAAATATTGCTGCAAGGTCAATCACATTTTGATTTCAGTTTCAAAGCAAACTGCAAATTAAACAAGCAAAGTCCTGTAGAGAACACAGCTACCTTTGACATGATTCTTTAGGCTACGATGGAAGCCAAATTCTGTCAGTGAAACTGAGTTTATCTCTAATACAACAACTATTTCAGAGGTTCTACTTCTCACAAGCAAATCTTGGAATTCTGTGCTTAAAACCTACACTGTGAGTTCATCTGTAAAGCCTGAGACTCCCCAGGCACATAATCAGGATTTCTCTGGGAGAAAGCGCTGAAGTGAAACAATCCTGCACAAACCCTGGAACAAAAGGAAGGTGCTCCCTGCACCCAGGTACTCTCCTGCTGAAAGAGGAAGTTGGCAGTACCTCACTCTGATAAGACCGGAGCGGGGTGAGATTTCGTTCCTGAAGGAATTTCCAATCTGGGCAGCAGCAAAAGGCAATTTGCCTTGGTTAAACTCCAGCAGACGTTTGAAGTTGAGGAATATTCCCTGTGCAGTTTCTGGCCTGAGATAGCTGAAAGGAGATGAGGAGAGGAAAAATCAGGAAGATTTAAGGGTGGGGAAAGCAGGGTGAAAGCCACAGTTACAGCAAAACTTACAGGTGAAAGTTTTTCTCTTGAGACTTTTAATTCCAGACAAAAAAAAAAACAATTAAGCAATAGGGAAAAAAACTAAACCTTCTTCCTCAAACAGGTATCTTGAAGTAGGTTTTCTTCAGCCATGAAGTCCCTGACAACTGGAGACCAGCATTAACTGGCTTTATGGAAACTACTCCCACCAGCAAGGGCACAGCTGGAATCTGTATTTTGGGTGCTTCAAGTATTTTCATAATTCTCCAACATCACTGTTTTTCCTGCCTTTCCCCAGGACACCAAGGAATGCTAACCTGCTACAGGAGGCTGGGACTGACAGGCAGGGGAAGGCTACTCCAGAGACTTCATTTTTATTTCAAATGATCTCCGAAGCAGGGAGAGTGTGAGCAGAGTAACATCAGCACCTACCCAGGCATGTTTCCTCCAGGCCCAATGGAGGTCTTGAACATCAGATTGAAAGAAACAGGAGGGGACAGGTCGTTCCCAGTGACAGGTGACTTCACATTGTAGTTCACAAAGAGATCTGCAAGCTCTTGCTGGCCATAATTGTCCAACTGATATCAAAACACAAGGGAATTATTTTAATTCCTAGACAAGGTAACAGGAATGAACGTCCTCTTTATCTTTTACTGAGCGTGATCCACAGCTCTGAATCACCTGCCCAAAATACTCCCTCCCTTCTAACCTAAATTTTCAAGCAAGCTGAAGTTTGAACCAGTGACAGAAGAACACCCTTTGCACATTTGCAAACCCATTTTAGTAACAGGTCCAGGATTTAGTCATACCACAGAAGCCTGAGCTTAAGAGTGGGTGTAAAGCACAAGAAAAGTCATTGGGACTGCACCACCACCCACCAGAACAGATCCTTCTGAACAGATTCAGCTAAAACATGGGGAGCTCTGTGTTGGGAGCAAAAAAAAAGACACAGCAATAGAGAAGAAAGCTAAAATTTCTGCAGGGCTTTGCATCCATTTCTCTTTCTTCTGCTGCTTGAAACACAACATTCAAGCTATGCATTAGATGCCCCTTCAGAGCTGTTCTAGTTGTCATGATCTTCCATATATCAGAAAAAATAATCCAAAAACAGGATATAAAAATACTTTATTAATAGAGCGATTTCCCTAAAGGATGGTCAAAGTTCAGAGTTGTAGTGTAGAAAACTTAATGACAGCTGCTCAGTGATGCAAAACACTGCCAAAAAAAGTTTATGTTTCTGAAAGGAAACATTCGTTCAGTGCATGGCTTTGGAAGCATTTATCCTAGAAGTCATGAGAGCAAACAGTCAAAACAAAGAAAAACAATTTTAAAAAAAATAAAGGCAAATGTCTGTACAGTTGTTCAGGAATGTCAGCCTGAGCACCAGCTATTCTCACGGTAAACACAAGAAAAATCTCTGTGGGTTGCCAGAGACAGAGGAACAAATCTCAAGTGCCTCAAAGCAAAGACAATTTCAGAACAAAGCAAATCAGTGCTGAGTTGATTCAAATAAACCCTGACAAAACTTGTGATCCATCTCTGTGCCTTTGTATGACAATCCCATAGAGGGGACTGACAAAGGTAAAAGCTTTTTGCCAGAGAAGACCAACCCCAAGACTGACCTTCATCCCTACCAACCCAATACTCAGGAGATTAATTAATGTAATAGCAGTAACTCTCCAAAATAATGAGGGAGATGGGATCCACCAGTAAGCTCACAGTATTTATTAACAAGTTAAAATTTCAGTGTTTGAGACAATCTCTGGGGTAAAGACTTCTGAGCATCTTCAGGAACAGAAAAGGGCCACTGCCTCTGGACTATGTCACACACCCCCCTCCCTGAAGCAGCCACCTCCCCGTGCAGCACCCACCTGTGTTAGAACATTTTCCATTTCTGCCTTTTTCTCTGCCGTGCACTTCTTGTCAGACATCAGCTTCTGCAGGTGAGCTGTAAGAAAAGTAGCTCCTGAGTTTGTATTGCAACTCCATCACTGACCCCAGTGCTCAGGACCACCCCCCAGCTCAGGAGAATCCCTCAGCATGAGTTAAGTGATGTCCACAACTTGTCCTGGCAGCATCCACCAGGGTAATTCCAGTCATGTCCTCAGGGCAGTGGTGACCTGCAGTTCACTGTACTGGTGTGCCACAGGGAAAACAACACATTCTTATCTACTTCCTTCCCAATATTGTTTCTCTAAACCCAAGCAATGGCTTTGTAGTCCCTTTCTCCTTGCTTTCTATTATACAGATCAGAAATTAAATGTCTGATCCCCAGGCAGCAAGGCTGGTTTTATTCACAGAGGCAGGTACAGAGCTGGTACAGTGGGGCTGGACTGCATTCCATGTTACAGCACAACATCCCTGACACACAAAGGCACACAGTGATGCCAAGACTTCCCACTCTTGTTTGAAAAAAGCAATTTGACTTTTTAGTCAGCAACAGCTCAGTCTGGCAGTAACAGCAGGTGGCTGTTCACAGGGAGGGGCTGCAGAACACAGGGACATGCTTGTTTATGAGGCTGATCAGCAAAGGAGGCAGAGGTCAGATGGGTTTCTTTTGAGGAAAAATTCTTAATGAATATCATGAAAACTGCTTTAATGCCAATACAGATTTTTCTGCATACTTGAATTTCCACGAAAAGGCTCAAAAACCAGAGAGCACAGCTCACTTAAACAGAGAGTGGAACAATCCTTCCATTCACAGTGGAGCTGTACATGAGAAGTTTTCAAACAGGCTTCTTATTTCTGAGATTCCTTCATGTGACTCTCTTAGTTTGTTTTTCCAAACAAATCTTAATAACCAGGAAGAAGCGTGAGGACTTTGCAAATCGAAGAAATGCCCGAGGTCTATTTCTAAGGTACATATGAAAGTCATCCACTGCCATGTAATTGACTTCACAGAGGAAAAACATACTCTGACCCCTCACAGCATCAATAAATTATTTCTCAGTACTGAAAAAGCAACTGAAATTCAAGAAAACTAAGACCAGAATGCAGTGGAGTACAGGAATCTTGTTATACAGGAAATCCTTAGCTTAGACAACACAGTAATCTTCTTGGCCTGATGACATTGGATTTTATAAAAAGGGACACAACTGTGTTTTCACCAGAGATCCTGTACCTCATGTAAGACACTAACAGAACTTATGGGATTTTTGGTATGAAAGATTGGCTACATGAGCAGGCTTTCCTTGAGAAAGATTCTCTTTTTCAGTGCTTGTACCACTGGAAGAAACCCCCAGGCCCACCTAGCTTGGAACAAAACCAAACCTTTTAGGAGATGATCAGCACGAAAACATTCCCCGTTCTTCACATCTTTCACCATGAAGTCAGCAAACTTGTCTACATGGCCAGAAGTCCTAGAAGAGATGACAAGAAACAAGGAATGTGACAGCTGCCACCAGACAGCCCCAGGTCTGTGTGATCCCAGTGGACAGGCTTTTAACAAAGTGAAATCCTTCAAAAACTGCAGGCTCACTCCTGCTTCAGATCATGGAGCCACATTAAGCAGCAGCATCCTACAGCAAACATGATCTGTGGGAAGTATCAATACATCTAAATCTTAAAATGTGTCACAAAGATGACACTTAATGTCTTTAGGCATGGCAGCATGATCAAAACTAGACATAGCTGCAGTAGTGAGGAGTAATTCAGGTAGAGATATTCCCGGTATTTTATATCTCAGCTGCACTAAAGCTTCTGCCCTTTTTCTTGTCTTCTTAATCTTTTACAGAAAGGAATAACAACAATTTCTTACCTAATGGGACTGTTAGGGATTTTGAACTCTCAAACATGGGTGCCACCGCTTTCCCTGATTTATGGAACAACAGCTTCTCACACTGACCTGTGCACTGGTACCTAATTATGGTATGAAATTGGGTGACCCAGACTCAAGATCCCAGTGGATAATTTTACAGAATGCTGTAAAAAGCAACTGTGACCAAAAACTACATGCTGCAGGTAAAAAAAAGACACATATTTACTTTAGAACAGGCTCAGGCGTGAGCATGGTGCAGTCAATCTCCAGGATTTGCTCTTCCTGAATAAAGTGATGTCTCCATGCTTGGATGATATTGTTCTTCAAAGCACACCCAACAGGCCCAAAGTCATACAGACCACTGACTCCTGCAGAGGAAAAGGTAAGAAAAAAATGTGAGATTTTAAAAATCTGCATTGTTTGGAGGAGATGTTTTCCCTTTGAGTTGGTCTCATTTTATGAGCATGAAGCACAGTTCAGCTGCAGAGCACTGAGGCATCAGGTACTGACAGAATCTAAAACTGATAAACTCCTGCAACCAACAACTCTAAAAATCACACTCCCCCCATCAATGGATTCTACTTTATGGAGAGTTTTGTGGGAGCAACCTATGTGAAGGAGGAATCTGAATACAGAAGTGATCATGCATGAGCTGAAGCAGAGTTATTGTCAGTAATAAATAACATACATCTGCCAATCACCAGTGTAGTCACAGAGATTAAAAGAAAAAGCCAATAAAACAACTCAGAGTGTTTATTTTAGTATCTAAGGTGAAGGAGCAGTAACCATAGAGGCATTGTGCTCCTCCTGAGATGCTCATATCAGCCCTCTGAAGAGGTTTAACAGCCACATTTATTCACCTGTGCCATAAAGTTCATTGGCAAAGTTCATTGAGGGAACAGGTTCTAAAGTTCACAGTGGGTTTGAGCATTATTGGTCTCCTTGTGGGCTATTCATTGAAGAGCTGGACTCCATTATCCTTGTGGGTCCCTTCCAGCTCAGAATATTCTGTGATTAATTTGCCAAAAGAAGCTCAGGTAGAGGTGAATGGTTAAAAATAAGCTGATGATCTCCTTAAGCCCCTAACACCCTACCCTCAGCAAAGAAGCCATCTTCCACCTTCTAAAGTCCACTCATTTACATTCAGAGAGCACAAGACAAAAACTGAGCCCCATCCCAACCCAAACACTTCAAAAGGGGGGAATATTTGAAAGGCTTACAGACTCAAGCAAGAAAGTTTAAAATAAACTTTAAAAAAAAATCTTGTGTGCTGCATTAATACAACACTGCAAGAATGCAGCATTTCACCCATCTAGAAAGACTAGAACATTAGCCTAAAGGCATTAAAATGTAAATTTCTTTAAACTCATACCTCCATAAATAGAAAAGGCTTGGTCATAGAAAAACCTCCTTTTGAGAGTGTCTTCCATCTTAACTCTGTCCACGATGTCATCTTTGGGCTGTAAGGACAGCTCCTGTAAGGCAGACAAAAGAAAACCAGTTAATAACTCCTGATTCTGGCAGGAGAAATCCTCTTCACTCACCACTGTGAGTCAAAAGTCTGCAAAGACCACTTTGAAGCAAAGGTAACCTGCCAACATCCTCATTTTCCAAAGAGAAATGTTCCCACTGAGATTCAAGTGCTCAATTACGAACATCCTTGTCTGAATGAAGCATTTCAGACACTTGAGGTGGACTCATGACCTAACTTTCCCCGAGCAAGTTATCCTCAGCTTTCTCCACAACCATTGCAAAAAAATGTCAATTTCCAAAGCAATTCTGACCTTCTTCCCTCTCCTGACCATAAAAAGAGCTTCAAGTGACCATCTCAGACTATACACATCAAACTCTTGGCATATGTAAACCTTTCTGTGAAGTGTTCTTCACATGAAAGAATTTTGACTATGAAGATTACAAGCACCATCATCCTTGTGCTCTGCCAAAGGGATGAATTTACATATTTGGGCAAGGAAAATCTATTTGTAAAATTTAGGTCTTCACAAATATGCCCCCTGCACTCAGAAAATTTAGTTACAGTATTCTATAATTACCTGACCAGATACTGTAAAAATATTTAACAGCAGACTCACTATTTTATCTGAAGACCTGTGATTTTTGCAATCTAATCCATTAGTGAGGTCAACAAACTTCAAAGATTTTCTTCAGGAAAGATGTTTTAATAATTAAAGCAGAGGTAAGCCAAGAAGTTCAATAAATTCAGATCCTCCTAAGTGTCTCAGACTATCATTTGGAACAGCCTTTGGGTTAACAAAAAGTATTCTGCATCCATTTATTACAAACTCTTTCTTGTCTATCATCTAGAAAGACAAATAAATGTGATCTAATTTTAAAAGCACCGTACCTCTGTACACTCAACTGCTCCACCCAGCTCAAAGCTGCAAATTCAGAGCTGCTCTGCTATTTTAAAGTAGGAACCACAGGGCTTGAAAATCACCAGCAGCTGCTAAAGCAAAGGAGCACTCATATTGCTACCTTGACCAAAAGGTGAAAGGGCCTGTGATCCTTGCTGGGAAAAGCATCAGGACAGAAACACTCCTGGTACTGGAGTGCTGCATTCCCAAGGGCAGATGCTGAATTTGCAAGGTCACCCTTGCACTGACAGCCCTCACAAATTGTGTAAGAGCTAAGAAACCTCCCCAGTGCATCCTACAGGCACCCTCCAACACAGAGGTGGGGCTCACAGGGATACCAGAACTCCAAACCTGTCTGGTGACACCCATAGGGACATCAGAACTCCAAACCTGCCTGGTGACATCCACAGGGACACCAGGATTCCTCACCCGCCTGCTGACATCCCCTCAAGCTTCTGAGGGCTGCTACACAAAACTGGGAAACATTTAGGTAGTATTTCCTCCAGGATGACCCAGCTATCAACGCAGGTTTCATGCAATGGTTTCAAAGCCCAGTCCCTATGCTGGATACTCAGTAAAAATGACATTTCCTTGGGTTCAATGTATGTAAACAGGCAGCCACAAGGCCAGACCTGGCAGAGAGCAGCACCTGTTCATCCCACGTGACTCTGTAGGACAAACAGGGTCAATGGGTTTCAGTTCAGGTGGACTCACGTTCTCACAGTCAGGCAGCTGCAAGAAGTGCTGTATTTACTCATTAATTCATTTATTTTTAAGAGTACCACCAAGGCACAATTGCAATCATATTTATATGAAATAGAAATTAGGAAGAACCTGGCTGACTCTGCACACCTGACTGGTTTGAAGCTTCAAGAGTTTCTTTTTGTTGTTTCAGTCTGGGAAGGGGAGGGAAGCTCACAGGATAAGGAAATGTATTTTTTTTTTCTTGTTTATTGATCTGAAGACAAAACAAACTTCAAGTTCCATCATTTAATTTGCACAAAGACTTTTCAGAGCATGGCTGCATTTAAAAAAGGGGACACAATTTGACCTCTCTCTAAGGCTAAGAAGAACTACAAGTTATTTGAAACATCTACAGAAACTTTGTTGCTGTAGCAAAATGGGTGGTTTCTAAATAAACAGGTTCTGTGACAGTCAGGGAATTTCAGTGCACAAAGAATCTGAAAATTCACCACAGTGAACAGCATGTGCTCTCACTCTGCACACAGAAAATCTATATAGCAAACAAGGATTAGTGAATATACACTCAATTTCAGCTTTGATTATTGGACAAGCTGAAATCATATTTATTTGTTTGCACACTGTTTTAATGCTAACAGAAATTAGTGTAACAGATAAAGAATGAAATTGCCGCTAGCTGGAAACCTATAAAAACTACTCCAGAAGTGATTCAGTCTAGGACTGTCCAGGCCAAACCTGCAATAAAGAATTAAGTAGAGATTTCAAGGCTTTTCAGACAAAATTGTGGAGCTCAGAATTTGATTTCCAGACTCACCTTTGCTTCTAGGACCCTCTTCCGAGCTTTGAGCTCTGCTACAGCTCTGTCTATGTCCACCTGGGGAGCTTTCTCTTCCTTCAGCTTCCTCACCAGCTCTCCCTAGAAGGAGAAAAAGAACAGTAGAAATTCATTCTATGACTGCCACAGACGAAACCTCCCCTTCTTCCAGCTCTCCTGGCAATCCAAAAGGAGATTTTTGTCCAGACTCCACGCAGGTGTCCAGAGGCTCCAAGCAGAAACACACTCTTAAGAGCTAGCAGAATAAACTTCATTAGGGAAATTCAACCACCTCACACAATTCTTGGATCACAGACCTGCTAATAAATCTCCATGTGTTAATATATTCCTCTATGTACAGGAGATTTTCACAAATTCCTTGTTTCTGTCTTTGAGGGTGTACTAAGTGGATTCTCAGATGGTGAACACAGGCTTTGTGCTCTCCTTCTCCTTCTACAAGGCTTCTCTTACTTCCACCCCTTCCCTTTTCTTCAAAGCTTTTGACCACTTCAGCCTTATTTTCCTCTGTTCTACCTGATCAAAACTGGCCAGTAAGAACAGAAATTTTCAGAAGGTCTCAGAGAAGACAGATATTTGCAGCCCAATCTTTAAGCAAACAAAACATTGAATTTTGTGTGAAAATGGTTGTTTTTAAAACCTGTTCAGTAACTTTGACATAGAACAAAGTCAACCAAAAAAAGAAAAATACCCTTAATAAAAAACCCCAAAGCCTAAATATTTCATTCAGAGCAGCAAAACCCTGCAGTGGGCTTACAGGAGCTCCTGACCTGAGTCAAACCACCACCACCACCTTGTCACAATTCCACAAATGTCTCTCTACCCTGTGGGGATGCCTCTCTCCTTTCAGCCCAGGGAAGTGCTCAATCCCTACAACCCCCAACAGGATTCTTTTCTGAATATGATCCTCAGCTGTCGTGCCCAGCTTGCTCCTGGAGATAAATTAACTAAAAGTCTTCCTTTGAGTCCACTCCTCTTCACCAAAACCAAGATCTAGCTTGAATTACTGAGAAGAACGAAGGTGCTGGAGGAAAAAGCACACAGATGTCAAAGCCACCCCAAGTGGGATGTTCTAAAACTGGGATGATCCAAGTTCAGCATTTTTCTTGCACTTCTTCACTGAGCAAAAAGAGAAAAAAAAAAAAAAAAAAAGGAAAAAATCCCCCCCAATCCACAGAGATTACAACATTTCCGCTATACCAACTTTTTCCTAATTCTGAACTTTCCTGACATTAATATTGCAGGTAACTGAGAAAGCAAAGAGAAGAGAATACACAGATTGCCATTCTGTAATCAGATTAGAGAAGATAAAAGTGCTTCAGAGACTGGGGGGTTCAAAGGCTCATTTTATTAATAAAAGGAAGTCTCCAAGGACTGCATTAAAACACACACCAGCAGGAGAAGGAAAAGGAAGAATCCTGTCAGGATTAACCCCATCAGCTACAAGAACAGAACAGATCTGCTGTTTCCTTCCTGTTAACCACTTAAACCAAAATGTGAAAGTTTCACTCTGGGGCTGAGGACTGCAACTGCCATTCCTGGGTAACGTGGCAGAGGGAGGGATCTGATCCGGTGTTTTTTTCTTTTAAAGTAGTAAGTCCAAATTGCCTTTGTTGAGCCAGGGGGGTCGGCAGTGGAAAAACATCAAGGCAGCAGCTCCTGCTGACTCTACAGAGCCCTCACCCTGCTCACTGCTGAGCATCCAAAAGCAGCACACAGCAACTCTTTGTCTTGACCTATAAGTAAGAGTGCTCAGACATACGCAAGGAGAAGGAAAAAAAAGGCCAAACACAACTGAAGCAAATAATTACGCCTGCTGACAGGACTCAATCTAATTAAAGCCCCGATCTCCAGCCCTGCCCAAGAGGAGGAGTACACAGCAGCACTCGATGTGGCAAATTTTGCTGCAGCTTTGTCCCACAGACCAGCAAAGCAGGGAGGGATCCACCCCTGGATCACGGCAGCTTATTGCATCAGGCACTGCTGCAGGAAGATAGGCTGCTCCCTCTCCATAGGCTGCGTCCCTTAGGTTTAATTAAACCACTTCTCCTGGAGCTGCCAGACACAGATCCCTGCATCCAGAGGCATCAACTACCCCGACCTTTGTTATCCCCTCCCTTTCCTCCTGGGCAAATATCTCCGGGAATTACTACAGTTGTACAACACAATATGTGTGGCCCCAGATGTACAATTTTTTTTTTCCCTTGGTGCCCCACACCCCAGTTTCACGCCCTGAAAAGAAGGGGTGCGTTGGCACTCACAGGAAAACGACAGCACCCAGGATTTTAAACTAAATAAATTGGCTGGTTCTGGAGATCATCGCTTTATTTACAAGCAGCTCTCTTGCCAAGGCATTATGCTGTACAGTGATTCATAATAAAAACTCACTGAAGTGCTGGCATAATTAGAGGGCCATAAATCCACTCATTTAATGGGGAAACACACACACAAATCTGCGAAAACAAGGGACACACGCATCGCTAAGGAGAATAATATGGATTCAGCCACTTGAAGGAGGCACATGGGGGACACACGGGCACAGGTCTGGCAGGTGGAGAAGGGAGAAAAGGAACTCCACAAGATCCATTAGCGTACACAGCCAGAGTGCCAGGATTTATTTAGGAAACGAAAAAGACAACCAAATCTTCTCAGGTAAGAAGGATGATAAAGGTAAAAGGAGGGAGGTGAGAAGAGAATGCGATGCAGCCCCAGCTAAAAGGACACAACACCCACCTAGATAAATCAGAATGATGAAATGGAAAATACGCAAAGGAATTACCATCCCTTACTGCACCAGGCAAATATGCAACTCCAGAGAGCGTCATTTACCTCCGAAAAACCGGGCACAAACCGGGCACACTCTCGGACATCACCCGTGACCCCAAAGGGAAGAGGGGACCTGCGGGGGCTGCTTTAAAACTGGAGACCCGCGGAGGGGCCCTGAGGCAGGGCACGGGGAGCGCACACCGGCCCGGGGACAGCCGGGGACACCCGGCCGGGCTGACCCACACACCCAGCCCTGCCACCAGCTCCGGCAGCGTGCGGAGGGCACAGAGCCACGGGGGGACACCCTCCCGCGATACCCTCCCGAGGGGCCACCCCGCACCCGCGGAGCAGCGCCGGGCAGGGACCCAGGGACACGCCGGGGACACCCATGGGGACACCGCGGGCCCCTCCAAGGCCGCGCAGCGCCCGCAGCCGGGGCCGCCGCAGCGCCCGGGGGATGCGCCAAGACCCCTCCGCAGGGCGGGCAACCCCCGGGGGCACCTCCCACAGCCCGCCCGACCCCCGGGCGGCACCGCCGAGCCCCCGGGCGGGGCGCGGCCCCGGGCGCGTTACCTGCTGCCGCACCGCGGTCCGGAGCGGCGCCAGCAGCGCCTCGGCCTGCGGGCCGTCCATGGCGGGGGGGGCGGCGGAGCGGAGCGGGCGGGCGAGGCGGCGCAGCAGGGCGGGCAGGACGCTACGGAGAAGCGGCATGGGGAGGAGGAGGGGGAGGAGGAGCGGGCGGAGCGGCGCCCGCCCCCCGCATGATGAAATCGCGGCCGGGGTAAAGCGCGGCGCGGGTGGAGCGCGGCACTTTCCGCACTGGGCAGCGCCCGCAGATTCGGCACGGGTGGGGGGGAGCGCGGCCGGCAGGGGGCGCGCGCGGGGCGCGCACACGCAGCGCCGCCGCCATGCGCGCTCCCGCGCCCCCTCATGAGGGCAGCGCCGCGCCCCCGCGCGGCCGGAGCGGGGAAAGGCCGCACCCGCCACCCCCCCGGGGACACGGGGCACCCCCGAAGTGCGGCTGTCCCCGGGGTGAGGGGACATCCCCGGGCAGCCCCCCCCGGCCCACACAAGGCTCTCAGTGTGGTGGGGAGTGCTGCACATTCCCGAGTTGTGCACGGGGCAGGGTGAGGCTTGTCCTCACCTTGTACCAGGTGAGACATGGTTACCTGTCCCCAAGGGGGCACCCCATTGTCCCTGAGCACGCCCCCAGCCCCACAGCACGGTGGTGGGAGTGCTGCACTTTCCGTGGTGTGCATGGGGTAGGGTGGTTGGTACCTGCTCCCCCTCAGGTGACAGTGCCCCCAGAAGTGTGGCAGTCCTTGGGGTTGGGGACACCCCACTGTCCCTGAACACCCCCAGCCCCACACCAGGGCTCATGCTGTGTCCCCCTGCAATGTGTGTGAGGCAGGGCGGTTCCTGTCCTCACCCAGGTGACACATATCACCCCCAAAGGTGTGGCTTGTCCTTGGATTTGGGTGCACTTCACTGTCCCTGAGCACCTCCCCCTAGCCGCACCCTAGAAGCTCGTGTTGAGTCCTGCGGGGCAGGTTCCTGTTCCCACTCAGGTGACACATGTCACCCGCAGAAGTGTGGCTTGTCCTTGGATTTGGGGACACCCCACTGCCCCTGAGCGTCCCCAGGCGCCACACCAGGACTCTGCACGGCCACCCCCACCCTCTTTGCTCAGTGTCCCTTTGTCTCAGAGCCACATCCCAGCCTTGGGGCAGGGACTCGCAGGGGGCAAAGGGGGATGGCGGGGGGCTCAGGGGGAGGATGTTGTTTTTTCGATCAGCTGCAGCGTTTGAGTTCCAAAGGTTTTGTAGCTTTTGGGCTCGGCGCTGTTTTGCTTTGCGCTGATCCACGGCCGTCCCTCGCTGCCCGGGGGCTGTGCAGGGTGGGTTTAGGGCCGCGGGCAGGAGGCCAAGCCCTGCTTTCCCCAGTGTGGGGGGTCTTCCCTGGGAGCCAGGCCAAGCCCACGTCAGGCAGAGGAGCCGTGACGAGCACGGAGAACTCACCATCCCCGGCAGTTAAAAACTCAGTGGAAGAGGATCCAAACACCGGTTACATAAAACAAAATTTAAGGCAAATTTAAGATTAGAAAAAAAGAAATTTCCCACACACGCTTTCCCCACTGCCCTCCTCCTCGTCCTCACCCTCTCCCCTTCTCCCCCTCCCACTCCCGGAGCCGGGAGCATCGGCGCTGATGCAATCTTGGCGTAATTGGAGTATTCCGGCTGCTATTTTGTACCTGTCTGTTTATTTGAGAGACAGCCTCAACCTCTTAATGAACGCGCCTGAATATTTATCTGCCACTCCTGAATGGTGCATTTGTGTTCCAAATGCTTAACTGTTATTTTTATTTAGCTGCAAATTGCTGTTTTTATTTCGCTGGCTCTACCTGCTTGGAAATTGCTCTAGCATGAGGTTAATGCGGAGCTGTTTTCTATTTCTGAATTTTATTTTTTTTTTTTAATTAATCCTGTGCTGATAAAAGTGTAAGGACTGGTTCTGCAGTCTCCTTCTAGCTTGTCATGGAGCTAAGATGTGAAGATTGTGGAATCAGCCTCGGAACTGGCTTGAGGAATGAGGAATCCCAGCTAGCTGGGATGGTGGAGGAAACATGGGCAGAACCCTGGGAGATAGGAAACCCCAGTGACAAGGAGCAGCTCTGTTCTCCTATGCTACACTTGAAGCTACCTGTACCACATAGCAACATTTCTCCAAAATATCTTTTTTTTCCTCCCCTTAGAAGGTTTTCTCCCCTCCTCAGGGATAGAGGCTTGGTCCCAAGGGCAGCACACTGAAGAATGGAGATGGGCCAGACTGGTGCCTGGAGCCTTTTTCCCTGGATAAAATCCTGCCTTGCACATGGTGCTGACCCCAGCAATGCCTTTCCTTGGAAATAAAACATGCCTGGGATGAGTTTCCGGCACTGTCACCAGCTGGTAAGGGACAACCTCAACAGAAGGGCCAAAAAGGCCTCCTCCCTGCTTATTCCCAACTAACTGTGGATGCAGCTCTTCACACAGAGGACTTTAAGAAGCATCTGGTTAAAAGAATCTATGGAGCAAGACTTGTCCTTGTGAATAAATCCTTCATGATGTATTTGACTGCCCACTCTCTGGGCTACCACAAGGATTGGACTGTATAGTCAACTTGAACATCTAAAGTTGTGCTGGGTTTTCTTTTAGATAAAGGCACAAAGTGATAAAAGAAGAAGAAAAAAAAAAAAAAAGGAAGGAATAGGAGGATGAGCACATTTTTGGAGCAAGGTTAGAGGTGGGTGGCTAGATAGAGAGCACACAAGAAAACCCCAACTGCCCCTTTTGTGATGGTGCTGCTGAAGAAGGAAAGTCTGATTTGGAGTCCTCGGACCCAAGGCACACTGCTGAATCCTTGCTAGGTCGTGCAGGGTGGCAAGAAAATCAGGCAGGGTTTGGCACCAAGTCATAGCTGACGACGAGAGACCACGAGCAAACTGGACTCCCAGAACTGGGTCACATCTGGGGTTGGTTGGACTCCATTTCTGAGCTGATTTCAGTGGGAAGGGCTAAATATTTCTGGAAATAATCAAGAAACCAAAGTAGGAGCTTAAAAAAAAAAGCTGTACATTGGTGTGGAGCTGCGTGGAGGGGCTTTGTGCATCCTCTGCCAGTAGAGGGTCTGTGGGCACAAACCCGTAGTGTGCCTGTGCCATCTTCCCCCCCCTCTTGGGTCCTGGGGTGCTGTCAGACTGCTCTGACCCACTCCATCACAGATGATCTCTGTTTCTGCTGCTGGTTTGCTAAGAGGACCCATTGCTGGCATCACCCTTGGTGGCTGAACCACCGGTGCTCCTGGGCACACCATCGCCTCTGGCTGACATCTCACAGCTGCCCAGGGCCCAGCTTCCCCCCTGCTTTTAAATCTGATTCCAGCTCTGCCTCTATGCACCTGATAAGCATCCTGATTTGAACATGTCTGTGTTAGTTCTCTGTTCTGTACCCCTCAAAAGGACCCCAAGGGGCAGGATGGGATCTAGGAAGTGAATTACTCTATCCCCTTCTGAAGTGGCCTTTCAAAAGCCATCCCCATTTCCTTCTCTGGGTATGAATGGGACACTATCACCCCCAGAGTAAAGGGGAGCTCCCACCACAACGGAGGAGATTTAATACATGATGGAATTTGCAGGAAGGTACAGAGAAAGAGGGGGTTGAGGTCTCGCCCCTCTTTCAGCTTGCAAACTTCTGGGTGCAGAAACACAGAGGTCTCAGCACCCCTGAAAGATCTGGGGGGTATTAAAGACATAAGAGCAGGAAGAGAAGTGACGAGGCTGTATCCCCTTCCTGCTCTCCATGGGGACCAGCAGCAGTGGGGGAGCAACGAGACCACAAAATGGGAGGCAGGAGTGAGCCTGGAATGGATGTGAAGGGATGGAGGGGAGGGGAGAGCCCTGCTCCTGCCACGGGGGATTTCTTTTAATGGAGGGAAAGGAGGAGAAACCCTTCGCACAGGCGAAAGGAGGGGGAAAGGTGCAGGAAGGGGAGGGGGACAGAGCCACAGGCAGGAGTCCATGGCTGCTGGGATCGGCGCGGCTCCTCGGCTCGCAAACACATTCACGCTCCACCGCATTTACGTCTCGGCGCATTTTCCTGGCAGACGCTCCAGCCCCGCTGGCAGAAACCCCTCGGACCCCCCCAGAGCTGAAAGCGATTCCCCCGCATGCAGAGGGATGGGGGTGGGCGGGGGGCTGTCGGCGGTGTCTTGGGCTGTGTTCGAGGGTTCCCTCGGCCGGTGCAGGGCGGGGACTGGGTCCTGGTGCCGCTAGATGGCAGCGGCCCCGCTCCGATCCCGCTCCCGCTCCGCTGCCGCCGCCGCCGCATCCCGGCCCCGGCGCGGGGCCCCCCGGCTCCCCGGCATCCCCGCTGCGCTCGGCGAGCAGCGCCCGGGACAGGCTTTCCGTGCCGGCATCCCTTGGAAAAACGAGGGGCACTCGAGCCCGAGCCAAAGGCTCTTTCGCAATGCGGGGCGACGGCGGGGACGGTCCTCGCAGGCTCCGACGCCTTCCCGAGACAAAATCCTGCCTTTCCCTTCCCTCCCACCCGCGCTTTTGGTTTCCTTCTGTTTTTCTTTCCTTTTTTATTTTCCCCTATCCCTCTCCAAAGGGCTGCCTGCTTCTCTCTAGCTCATTTCAAGCGTCAGGGTTGCAAAATCAGACAGATGCACCCTCCGAATGCAGGCTGAGCCGCAGCAATGTGCACTCAAGGTCCAGGCTTATTTCCCAGCACTGGGGGATTTTTAGGCTGGCAGTAAACTAAGCAGGGCCTGAGGCAGTCTAATAAATAGCTTCACCTCGCTTTCCTCTATAGGACTGCATTTTCTCAGCCTTTGAAACAGTGTGGCTGTGTCCTAGGGTACAGCACCAGCTCCTGCCTTCCCCCAAGGATAAATGGTGAGATAAATGCCTGGCCCTCACCCAAACCCATGGCACAGAGCATGAAGATAACCATGGGATAAATCCCTAGGCCCTGTTGTCATCTCTGGGGGTCAAATTGGCTGCAACAACCACCTCTGCTCCTTTTGGTGCGTCCCTCCTATGATCCATTCCAAGGGTACTGCTGCTCTGTCCCTAGGCTACCTGCAGGAAAGGATGTTCTGAGGGTCCATCTATGGGTGGAGTTTCCATGGGCTTTACTACCATCGCCCCTGTTCTGGATACAAAGAATTGGACTATTTGGTGTGCATGTGTGGGAGACACTCTGGATGTTACTGAAACTCACCCCCTCCTGGGACAGGGCTTTTTTTAGACTGAAATAGGAAGCACAAACCTCACCCTGAGCTTCCTCTAGGGTTTGGTTCTTCCTACAGGTTTCTCCTTACTGGAAATTTCTTTTCTGCACCTCTGGCCTGTATCCAGCCAAATGCTTAAGCACAGGCTCAGCTTCAAACCTGCATTCCCACTGTGTCTTCTTGGATGGGTCAGATTGTCTTGTCCCTCCTCACCGTGAAAAAGCTCTACCTCTCCAGGCTCCTGCTGTGAGTTGATGGCAGTGGGAAGCAAGAGTATCAGCTTGCTTTGCTTGTGCACCAACCACAAAACCTGTGCAGGGAGAGAGTTATCAAATCTGTGAGGGCTGCATGTGTAGATTTGGGGTCCCCAAGCACGAGAACCTGCAGCCCTAATGTCTACAGCTCAGCCCATCCTCATCCTCTCTGCTCTTCTCACCAGGGGAAGGTTCAGTAATGCTTAAATTGCCAGTGAATATTTGATACTGGCTGAAATGGCCAAGCAAAATCACAGCTGCTGTCACCAACAGGGACTCAAAACTTTGCTCCGTATCAATGACAAGCCACAACACCCGTTCTCCAGAGACTAGGACCACCAAAAAAGTCTGCTCCATGGTCATACCCTCCCAACAGTTTGTATCCTGACGATCTCCTAGGTTTGGCTGTGTAGGAGCTCTAGTGGAAATTCATTATGATTTCTCCACCCTTCTCCTGCCATGAATTTAAATTCCTCAAACCCTAATGCAAGGAATTGAAGTGCCTATTGATTAAGGGCCTTTTATGGACGTCTTGCAGAGCATATTAAATATTATTTAAAACTTGCATTCCACTATTAATGACTCTTGTCTCCCGCACTTTGCAGCAATTCAGTCTTGACTTTTAATTGAAAATCTTTAGTTAAGACAAATTCTTACAGCCAGAGAAGATGAAGTGCTCCTCCAGGTATGTGCCATGGAGGGGCTTTCAGCTTCAAGGTTCCCAAGTTCCCAAGTGGCTGTGAAATTCTAGAGAGGAGTCTCTGTCCTTCAAGTGGGTGGACTGCCAGCACCTTGGTGGAGACAGCACTTAATTTAATATTTTCTGGCTCTGTGATGGCTGGGGTCTTTGTTGTGGTTTTGTGTAGGAAACCAAACTCTTGCATATTATAGAGCCTTGTTTCAGTATTATCTTCCCGCTCCATGCCTGGAGCCTTCAACATGACAGGGAAAGGGGCTTTGTCTTTGCATTCCCTTTGCCTCCAAGGAGAAACAAGCCCTCAATAAATGCACCTCTGAAAGGAAATCAATAGTTTCCATCCAATATCTGGTGGGACAGGATGTTGAGCAGCAATCAGTGCCTTCACCTCCCTTCATGGGCCTGGAGCCAGGGGAACTCCAAGACCACAGGGATTTCCAGGTCACATCAGCACAGGATAGGAGAGTCCCCCCATGCATCAGAGGGGACTTCTGACTGTGACAGCAAGGGATCAGTACTGGCTACGACCTGCTGTGACTCTGGTTCAAAAAAACCTTCCTCCATCCGCTGGCTGCACGCTAAATGATTGTTTGATTTTTTTATGACTGCATGTAAAACATGAACCAGCTGGGACCTCAAGTGCTTCTCTCCACCATGAGTGGCTTTCCTATAAGTCTCATCAAAGCCACCCGTCACCAGACTCTACCCCAGGGACTGAGATGTCCATTCAGCCGATCACATGTGCAGTACAGCTGTGCTTCTTATGCATGGGGGAGTTGGAACTGGATGATCTTTATGGTCCCTCCCAACCCAAACCACCCTGTGACTCTGTGATTTACATCCTGAGAGGAGTCACAACCACCGGCGCCATTCAGGTGGTGAATAACCATCTCCCCATGGAGGGATGAAAAGAGAAAACATTTTGCCAGATGCTGCAATTTTTTTCTTTAAACATTCATTTTGTACCTTCTCTGATTTTAGTTTCTTGGTGCCTTCCTTGTCCCACCCATCCTGAAGAGACAGAAATAAGCAGAGTTTTACTTTCACATCCGAAGATGGTCCATGCCTCCTTTCCTCCCAGGTGGTAAAAGTTCTGCTCCATAACTGACTGTGCCATTGTGGTGCTTTACAGGGTAATGGAGTCTGCCTGTGTTTCCAAGGATTTTTATTGTTCTTGTTGCTGATTTTTCCTTGTGATTCATGCAGTTATGTGCTTGATTCTCTGGGTCAAGTGCTTGGCTGGAAACCATGGGGTTCATCAGACTGCAAGCAAAGCAAATGTTTGCCCCTGTGATTTACAGGAGTTAAAAATCATGAGCTAAACCTTCAAAACCTGAGCTGAGGCATCCTCCAGGCCCAATGCCCACATATTGGCCAAATTTTTTTCAGATTTTTAGCCGACAGTAAGATCTATGAACTCCAAGGGCCTTGACTATCTTAAGGAGTGTGTGTGGTGCTGTAGTTGTGAGGACCTCACCAAACACCACCCAGACTTTCCAAATTGAGGCATTTTGTGCACATGGAGAGACCTGAACGTAGCCCTGGTGAAAGAGTCTATCAAATAACCAACACAACCTTATCCCCAGTCTCCAGCGCCCACAGATGACAATGGTGTTACCAAAGGACTTCCAGCAGGCAGTGAGTTATGATTAAAATGGTGGTTATTTACAATAAATGGAGCATTCAGATGGAAAAGTGCAGTTAACTCTCTTAATTGTGCCCCAGGGTGGCTGTGTGCTCAGGGACACCCTCCCCTCGCTTTTGTACCACAGCACTGCACATCATCTTCCAAAATCATGATGAAGTGACTTTAGTTTTGCTTTGAGGCAAGGGTTTTGTTGTTTAAGGAGAAAGCAAGATTCTGGCCTCTTCCATTACCCCTTTAATTTTTTGGTTGTTTGGTTTTTTGTTGTTTGTTTTTTGTTTTTCTTAATTTGAATGGAAGGCTGGAGTTGCTTTTCTATACACAGAATGAGGATACTGGTGGAGACCTTTGCAGAGATGGTACATTTTATGTCCAAGCAGTCCCAGATCTCAAAAACCCAGGCCGAGATGCTTCTTTCCTTACCCCTCAAGAGCTCAGCAGCAGGAGGTGGTAGCTGGGATGGAAATGACTTGCAGGTGAAGGATCCACTTGGAGGATGCCACAGCTAAAGCTGAAGAAAACCCACACAACATCTTGTGATGCTTTCATCTTGGAGATTCTGAGAGTTTTTTCCAAAGTCTGATGAGTTTCCTGAATGAAGACACAGCTGCATTACTGTAATATTAGGCTTCTTCAAAACTGAGACCTACACACAGAAGGATCTCACCTTCCCAGTGATTCCTGTGGAAATACTCAGCCCAGATACTCCTAAACACTGAGGGCAACTCAGAAGACAGAAGTGAAGTGTTGTAACTTGAACTTGATCTCTAATTATCTGGAATTTGTTCACACTAAATCAAACAGAGTGAAATGTCCTACAAACATAGTCTATAATTCATGACTCTGTTGATTTCTCTCCTAGGCTACAGTGACATCAGTAAATAACAAAAGACTGTATCCTGTCAAAAACATCAAGGGGGAGATATCTGAGGAACTGGGCAGATGCTCTCCAAGGGACATGAAAACTGCAGCAGCCTGCCATCACCCTGTGAGAAAAATAGAGTGAAAGCACATGAGATTTAACTCATTAAAAATGTGGGTTTAATGCAGATTTGTGTTTATGTATTGTAGCATCTGGAGTTTCCAATGAGTGTGACCACATCCTCCTTGGATTCAGAAAGCCTTTAAGAGTGAACCACAAAGGAAGCACAGAAATTACTTATTTAGGGACAAAGAAAAGCTTTTGTTTTCTGTTATTTTACAGAATACCATTCTTACAGAGCCCTGCTTATTCTGGGACCTGTGTTATGGAAGCAGATCCTCCTTGTCCCAAAGGACATATCCCAGTCTTCCATCTTTAGGACATATTCCATTCCCCTACCTTTAAGACAAGGTAATAATATTTTCCTAACACAATAATATTGTGTTTTTATACTTCTACAGCATCTGAATAATGTGGCAGAATAAGGAGACCAGACCCCACCTGCTTTTTTTTCTCTTCAGGCTAGTGACAGACCATATCAGGACATCCTTGATTTTGCATCTCTCAGCCTCCAGCAACACCTGTCAGCAGCCCATCTGTTGGAGAGAAAACTCATTTGGCTCTGCTCTGTAGTTATTTAAGGAGAGGGACAACAAATGCTTACATCATTCAGGAGCCTGAGTCCTGGGGGAAACCGTCAGGTTTTGCTTCTTAACACACACCAAACCTGAGCATTGCCTGGTGGGATAGGAATGTGTTCCCATGCTCCCATGGCCATGTTTTTATCCCACAGCTCCACTTCTCCCATTCCATGTTCAGCAGTGCCCTGTAGGGACAGTGGCCCTCAGAAGTCCCCTCGAGACAGGGGTAGAGATGAACACCAAGTCTTTGTGCTGGGCCAGACAGTCAAGAGGAAGCATCATCAGCAGGATCAGCAGCTTTTTTTCCTAGAGGATGGTGAATCAAAGCCAGTGAGCTCCTGGCTTCTGCCCTGGTGTCCAGTCCAGGAAAAGACAGAGAACTGGTGGTGGCTGGGTTGGGCCACGAATGTGGGAAGATCACTGAAAGAGGGAGAGCCTTGAAAGCAGGAAAGTGAAGCTCAGAGGGATGTGCTGAACTCGCTCTAGACTGGGTGGGGCAGAAAACTAAAACATGAATCAGCTCCTGAGCACTGGAAAGAGGCTGGTCTTGGCCATTTGGAGTTGGCTGCCACTGACTGTCCTCCTTGCCAGTCTGTCCAGCACAAGCTGGACAGGAATTGGCTGGCAAAGGGCCTGCTGAAGGGGATGAAATCACTGTGCTGAGGCTGCCTGAAACTTCCTACACCCCCTTCTGGAGTGGGAGCACCGCTGATCATTTGTCATGTCTTCTTATCTCCCAGATATCCACTCTCCTGGGAAGGGTAGGGCAGCTGAAGTGTGTGCTTGGTCAGTAAAGGAAGATGGATCATTATACGGATCATTGCTTTTTCCCTGAAGGATATAAGAGCAAGAAGGGCTGGAGCAATGAACCGCAGCTGAGGAGAACCAAAACTACCATGGGCTTCTGTGGCTCTCTCCCTGTTCTGTAGGAACCAGGAAGGATGAATCAGGAAGCAGGACAACCTGCTCTATCATGGGACTGTGAGACACCAGACAGAGATGGACCAGCAGAGAGATGGCCTGGAGGGACAGGGAGCTGGACCCATGAAATCCAGGAAGCTCTGCCTGGCTCCCAATGGGAACCTGGGGAACATCAAGGAACAAGAACTCCCTGCAAGTCCTGTCCTATTTCTCAACAGGGGCTGACCTGGGCCCTTTGCTCAGACCTACCAGCTCTGCCTCATTTCTCTTTGTGTAGGTGAGTTCAGTTGCACAGGAGTGCAATATGTGGGATGCTGTTCCAGTGAGTTTCATAGGAAGGAGCCCAGGCCAGGGCAGTCCTGCCCTGATTATGAGCTGAGAGCTTTATTCTGGATGTAGGTCACCAAAAGTGGGGAAATACGGCCACAGGTCAGGACAGGTTGGGTGAGTATCCAGCAGAAAATGGCAAATTCAAGACAGTTTGCATGGAATGACAGAGTGATTTTGAGATTTGGAGCACAGAAAGTGGAAAGATGGGTAGAAGGCTTAGGGAAGATGAGCCTGGGCCAGCTGCAGGGCATCCCAGCAGGGAGGTCAGAAAAGCAACAGAGAGATTTTACGGGAGGTAATCTGTCCAACAGTGCAAAAGTATTAGAAACAATAGAACAGTCACTTCATATAACATTAAGGATCTGGTTCTTGTAGCCCTGGTGTTTATATCTAGCCCTAAAATTCAAATTACTGCGCTGTCTGATGCTGGTGGCTTTAGGTGTCTTGAAAACCTCCCAAATCTTCTACAGTATAATTGGTCTAAAACATGTTTTCCTTGTTTTTCTGGTGCCAGCGCTAGTCAGAGCTCCAAGTTTTGTAACCTGCTTGTTTACACTGCTTCAAGCAAATCAGAGTCAAGCCTCTGGATGTTGTGGTGCCTTTCACCACATTCTTCCTTCAGTCTTTTTTTCCCTGCCTTTTCCACCCTATCCCTGACAGGGGAAGCACTGTTCTTTCCATGTTCCTTGGTTCTGTGTTCGAAGCAGTCACAGAAAAAGTGACAATTAGGAAAGAAAGAACCTTCAGTATCTGCTTTGGCAGGCACAACACATCCCACTGCTGAGCTGCAGCGAGGCAAAGCAGCTGCCTGCCTGGGTCAGATGGAGACTTTGCTGCCTTGTGTTCTGGGATCTCCCCAGACAGCCTGGTGCTCTGCCACGCTGCAGAGGGACTGAAAACCCAACAGCAAAATCAAGCAATGCACCTTTATAGCAATCCTGCAAGGAGGAGGGAGTTGGACTCATTGATCCTTGTTATTTTTTACTTTTAGGGTGATGAGGCCCTGACACAGGTTGCCCAGAGAAGCTGTGGCTGCCCCTGGATCCCTGGAAGTGTCCAAGGCCAGGCTGGACAGAGCTTAGAGCAGCCTGGGATAGTAGAAGGTGTCCCTGCCCATGACAGGGTGGGGGGGAGCACAAAGATCTTTAAGGTCCTTCTAACCCAAACTATTCTGGGATCCTTCTTGGACCCTTCTTGGACCCTTCCAACCTGAAATATTCTATGATTTCAGGATGCCCAATAGCAATTCAGAAAACAATAGTGATTAATAGCAAACAGGAAGGTTGGATAAGTTAATATTTGGGAGCTCAAGTAAGCTGGGGCAGGGTAACAGACATCAGCCTTGTCCTTCCCACATTATCGTGCTCTACCAACACGATTTCAAGGTTGCTAAGCAATGTCAGTGTTTTTCCCCCAAACTGAAGGAGCACAACAGAAGCAAAAGAGTTCACTGCAGTAGAACTGAACTTCTATCAAATCCAAATATGTATATATATATATATAATCATTCCTATTGATGACTTCTGTACCTTAAAGAATTCCAGGCACCTGAAAGTCTAATGAACACCAAGAGCCTTATTTCATGTCATTTAAAGTCTTCTGGGTCAGTCAAGGTGGGCCTGCAACCCCTTCTCCAGGTCTTATCTGGCCCTGGTTCAGTGTCCAAGGCTGTTGCTAAATGCTGCATGAAGGCCCACATTCCTTCCTTTTTTCTATCCAGGGAAAATGAACTGAAATCTCCATCCCAGATGATAAAAAAAAAAAAAGCCTTATCAAAGCACGACTTTATGAAGGGCAAGGCAGACAAAGAGAGTGGGAAGAAAGAGAAGATCTTTTCCTAAACCATTAAACAAGCCTCATTTTCCCACACCGTAGCTTCTCCCCCCTTATTTCTTATTTTTATGAGGCAGCAACCAGCCCCTTCCTGTCAACACATCACCTCTGTGTTTTGTGGGTGAACAGGGCAGGGCTCTGGGTCTGAAGGTCCCTCTGGAGATCTCTGCACATCCCTTCTGTCCCTGCTGGTCACTTCTCTCATCTCCTCAAGACACCCTCTGGTGCCTCCACAGCACCACAAGTCTAGAGAGGATCTAAAATCAGCATTTTAATTTTCATGCCATGAAAGGGAGAATTTCCCAGACTTTTGGGACTATGGTAGAGTGACAAAGAAGTCTGGGAGTGACACAACAAACAGTAGATGCCAGAGGATAAGAGATGAGGACTTGAAATGGTCCCATTACATCTCACAGGGACACAAAAAGGAGACTGAAGTGCACTGCAGAAAACTCCCAGCAGGACAGGAACCATCAGCACTCACTGGTGGTTTCACCTGCCTCTCCTAGGTGAGGACCAGGCAGCACTGGAGACGTGGAATAACGTGGAGCTGGTGCTGCCAGCTCCCTGCAGCTCATCCGTGCAGCTCATCCCTCCAGATTTCCTAGTATTTGTTCTCCTGTTCTGGGAAGAGTCGAGAGCTGCAAGAGGCCCAGCTCACAGGGATGTTTAGAGAAAGGAAAGACCATTGTGTGGAAGACTTTGGTATTTCAGGGTTTGTTTTCCTTCTGACACAGAACAAAACACCACCATGTCAAAACCCTCTGCAAGGCAAAACAGAACAAAAAAATTAAAAAAAACCCCAAAACCCAAACAAACAAACAAACCAAAAAACATCAAGCAGTGACATTCAGTTTGGACATGGTCTGTGGAAGTGTTTTTCTTTGTTTATTGGGCTTTTCGATCTCTGGAGCTACTGTTGCAGCTATTTCACAAAAATTAAAAAGAAGAGGGAAAAAGAAAGAAATAAAGGAAATTAAAAGCTACACCACAGCAGAGAAGAGAAGCCTTTCCTGTGCCAGGGTGTGACCCTGCCTCAGTAGGTTCCCTCTGCAGTGGCACCAGGATTAAAGTGTCTCTCTCTCCTCTTTCTACCCTAGGCAGGATGCAGAGCTGCAAAGGAGCCTCCAAGTTTTAAGCAGGAAAACTTGGGAACGGGCAGTGCAGCCACCCTACGTGACATGAGCAGAGCTGTTTTGCACCAGCTTTCCTTGTGAAGGAGGACTCAAGGGGCCAAGCAGTCCAGAAATTTTAGAAAGGTGGGGAGTAAGGGCTGGTTCGCAGCAACAAAACAGGGGGGAAAGCCACTGCTCTGGGCGGTGGTTTGGGTCAAAATCCTTTCACACCGAGGGCTCCAAGCCTCCCCGCCGGCCCTGGGTGCTCTCATGTCTCTCCTGACGCTTTCAGCCCCTGGGACGCGATGTTTGGTGGGTGGCTGGGTGAGTTTCCCGGTGGGGCAGCCCCGGGTGCCGCTGCCTTCCCCGGCGGCAGAGAGCAGCTCGCCACCAGCTCTCTCGCTCCCCGCGCCTGGCACCGCGCCCGGCCGCCTTTCACTGCCGCCTTTTCATTCGCCTTTAATTCACTGCGTTTCCTTTCTTGCTCCTTGCGAGGAACAGAGGGAGAGCTTGTTCCAGCAGACGGGCCCCATCCGCTCCACCCGGCTCCGCTGGAGCGAGGGCTGGAAAAGCGGGATGCGGGCGAAGGGGGGATCTCCCACCCCTGCGGGGCCCCCGCGCCGCTTCCCAGCAAATACGGTAAGCGCTCAGCCTAAAAATGTGAGTCTGATCTCATGACACAGGGTGGCCCCGCATTCCTCACCTCTGACATAACCCGCTGGGAGTGTGCTCCGCACAAAAACACAAACAAGATGTCCTGGCGGGCTGGCGGCGGGGGCCGGGCAGCTGGCAGATGTTGCGCAGAGCCCCCCGGGTGCCGCAGCCCCGGCACAGGCTGTACCCGGGCGGGGAGGGCACGGCCACAGCCCGTGCTGCCAGCACTGAGCCGACCGCGGGTGGCTGGGGGGTGCCCGGCCTCCCCCGGGCCTGGGAAGGTACCGTGCTGTGGTTCTGCATCACCCACGGAGCTGGATCTCGGCCCAAAATCTCCCCTGCGATTTTGCTTGGCCGATGCCCGAGGGCATCTGTAAGGAGTTCGCGGTGCTTTTGCAGGCTGTTGGTGGTTGTTATTTTTTTGCCCTGTGTTTTGTTTCTTCCCGAGTCTCCCTGGGCCAGGCTTTGCTCTGGCTCTGCCATGGCCATGCTCTCGTGCCTCCGTGAGCCTCCCGCTCCTGCAGCAGCTCCATGGCCATTCCAAGGTCCTGTTTGCTCCTTGCTGTGCCCCACGGAGCTTGGCACCCCCAGCCCTGGGTGTCGTGGGGCGGTGATTCCACCCCGCTCCCAGGCACAGCGCTGGGATGGGATGCTTTGCCAGGGATCACGTGGAGAATCCGAGTCCCGCTGCCCTAAACACGAGGCTGACTTTGCTCCCAGCCAAACCCTCCTTCAAGCACAGCCTTGTCTTGAGCAGGAGCAGATCTTGCTCTCCCCTCCAGCCCGGCCAAGCTGCACCACTTGTTTACTTTCTTCTGCAAATGCCCTAAACCTTGACAACGACCTATTTTCCCTTCTGTTACGCAAAGCTCCTTTCCTAGAAAGAGGCTTTGTAACGCTCGGTCCAACCAGCCCAGCTCTCCTCCATGTGTGTAAAAGCAAACTGTGAGAGCCTGGCAGGTTCAGCTCAGCTCCAGCACATCCAAAACCCACACACGGGTGAGTCAGGAGGCTCGGGCAGATGTTACCTGAAACCATCCTGCGAGACAGCTGGCCCCGTTTGCCGGGGAATCAGATAAGCAGTAAAGCAGCCTTCAAGTCAGCTCTTCAAACTTTGCTTTTTATTAGTGCTTTTCATCCATCTCCTCCTTCTTCAGTGTTCCATAAAGCTGGGAGACAGCTTTTTCTCCAGACATTTCTATTTCTCTCCTTACCTTTCACTGGTATTGGAAACATCTGATTTGTTTATATTTTTTAATCTCACACTTTTAAAAAGGAAATTAAAAAAAATAATAATTCTCCTCCTTCCTCTACAATACTTCCAAGTTTTGAAGATTGCTACTCCTCTGGCAGAGGATGTTTTGCAAGAGAACAGAAGACAAAACAGTTGTTATGAGAAACAATAGTAACAAGAGAATAAAAAGTGTTTCAAATTTGCTCCTTCAGAGCACACAACGCTTGATCCCAGAGTGGAAGAGATCCCAGAGCTGAAGAGAGCCTTTCTTCATGGGTCCAAGGCTCTTTTCAGGCACTCCTTTATACCGGGGCACTGATCCTTTCTTTTTTCTCAAGGAGGTGCTCTGGCCATGCTCAAGTTTTGGCAGCGTGGAGTTGTCTCCTCCTACTCTCACTGGTGATCACAAACAGCTCCTTCCACGATTCCTTCTCCATCTCTAATCCACAGCCCAGTTTTTTAAGCTAACATAAAGTCAGGGATGATTTATTTTTACATGCCAGGCTGTAACCTGAAGCTAGAGATACAAATTCAGCCTAACAAGTTTCCCTTGGCCAGCTAAGAGCACAGGTTAGAGATTAATCCAACAGCAGCAGATGGTCTGGGCTAGACGCTTGCTGCTTCCCACAGCTGCTCTTTCCTGTCCCCTCAGTACCTGCAGCCTGGCTTGGCTTCTGTCCCTGATCTTGGCTGGACAGGGATGAGCTGCTTTACACGAAAACAAAAGCAGAATTTGAAGCCTGATGTGCTGGGGGGCAGGGTCTAGCTGTGAATGGCCCAGAACACCAGCACCCACTCGTGTTTTCTATGACTTGGAACCATCAGACTTCAAATCACTGCCTTGTGTCTCTGTTATCTTGTCCATGCAGGGCATGGATGATGAGGACAGCTCAGTTTAAGCCAGAGAAGCTCTTTTGTGGGTTTTATCCCTTGTTCAAACCAGTTTGAGATGACACAGTGAGTGCAGGCACTGGGGTAGGTAACAGGCTCCTTGGGAAGCCACTCATTAGAGGAGTCAGTGATCCCAAGCATAACCTGGTTTTTCCCGGTTGTAAGAGTTCAGGTTGAATCCTTGGATGGGTTCCTGTGTCCCAGAAATAGTGAATTTCCCTTTCTCTCTCTCTCTCTCCCTCCCCTCTATTCCTGGCTGCCTGTTGGCACAAACCTTGCAGACTTCAACTCTTTGGGAATGTAAAGGTACCACCAAACAAAGCTGGAAATTATCCCTTGGTTCACAAACAGCAAACAGGAAGTTACAGAGTAGCTGCCTCATCACATCTGCCTGTTTTCCTGCCAAAAATGCCAGGGACTACTTAATCCCAAGGCGCTGATGAATACTTTGGGTATGTTGCCCATAACAGCCTATGCCAAACCCCCAATTTTCCATGCTTTTAGACCAAGAGGAGGCAGCTAGAAAGTCAGCAGGAGTAAAAGGCATAATTTTAATTTATCTGGAGAGGTGTAGATCAGGTGAGGAGGAGGTGGGCCCTGGCCAAGGCAGGGGTCTCACTCATGACTGGAGAAGGCTTAACATCCTCAGAGGAGGGAGCAGCCCAAAAGATGGGTTTCTAGGAATTTTTTACTTACTTCAGCTGACTCATTTGGAGTGAGATAAGCTGTGCTCTAAAAGGGTCACTCCTGGCTGGAAAGGGAGCACAGGGAGCTTTACCCAGGGACTGCAGCTGTGACCCAGTGGAGCAACAAACAACCCTCAGCATCAGCCATTCTTGACCATCCCTGGGATCAGGAAGATGCAATAGGATCCTGGTATTGTTTTGGTTTTTTTTGTAGGGACTCAGGTGTCCTGCCTGTAATCTACTGATCTCAGGACACAAAGCTGCTTTCAGTACCCACCAGTTTTCCTCTCTGAAATTCTTTCCTGAAAAAGAACATGATCCCTATGTCAACGACATAAGGCCTGCCTGGAAACCCCGTGGAATAAAGGGTCCTTGGCTGGAGCTGTTCTTTGAGCTTTGATAGCCCTGCAAATAATTTTTCCCAGATGTGCTGGCAAGTTTTGAATGTGACACTGGGCTGAGGTGAGCAGAAATACATTTTTTAATGTGACACTAGGCTGAGGTGGTCTGAAATACAAGTGACCTTTCAGGGAGTGTTATCCACTCACGCTATTTTACTTTTTGCCTGCTTTAAAATGCACATGGAATGCAAACAAGTGAGGAGCTGGCTGCTGGGCTGACTCCTGTGCTTGCTTACACAGGGATTATTGGGCACCTGGGGTTTCCAGTGGCACAACATTTTTTAGAGGTGCTAACAATGCGCTGTAGCAGGGTCTGGTTTTTGTAGCTGATGTGCTGGTTTTGGTACTTTGGCCCATAATGATGAGCAGTCAGTCCCAGCATCCCACAGAGACAGAAGCTACAAGTTGGATGCCATGAACAGAGCAGGGCTGGGATATTGGCAGGCACCTTTCCCACAGAGACAGCACCAATGTATTTCCACTTTCATTTGTTTTCTCAGTTTTAAAACTGAAACCCTTGGAATCAGCAAGGGAACGCCAATGGTAGGATTAAAAATAAAAATAAACTGCAATAAAAAAAAAGACAAGAAAAAGCCTTCTTCTGAGCATCCAGAAGGCACAGCACCCAGAGGGAAATAAACCATGTCCCAGAGTTATTATCTTGCTGTAATTCTGTGCACAGCTACAGGATAAATGGCCTATTCCTGGAACTGCTCTTTCCATGGTTGCGTCTATGGGCTTGGATTTAAGGTCAGATTACCTGATTTAGCAAATTGAAGAGTGTCAGCTGATCCCAGTAACCAACCAAGTGCATCAGCAGCAATGCTGTGCCTCCCAACCTTCTACCTCAGTGTCTGAAACCATCTCCCCCAAACCAGTACTTCTCAAACCTCAGTGTCTGGGCTGTGATTCAGCAGCATAAGGAACATCCCAAAATACAATCCCTAAAGTATTCAGGCATCAGCTAAAACCTGTATGTGGTCCCCATACTTGAAAATTCCCTTTTTTTTTTTTTTTTTTGGAGGCTTTTCAAAGCTTGAAAATGTCTTTTACATTCACTTCTAATGAAAGGATGTGAGTGAGAAAACACAGCCCTGTGTGTAGTGACTGCTGGACAGAAAAGCCCCATGGCTGCTTCCTCCATCAGGCTGATGCTGGAAGGTCACATATTTCATTGCTATCTTGTTTTCCATGGAACTGCAGCCAAAGCTGAGGATCCAGCCCTTCTGGGCTCACTTAGGAGACGTCACAAACTTGCTGACATCCCTTGGTTTCCTTGATGGGAAGTTGGTCAGCAAACTGCTGATCTTCATTCCACTGGTGTGCCTGGAAACCTGCTCAGCTTTGCTCTAGATCTTGCACAGCATCCCAAGTCCAGGAGCAAAACAGTGGCACTGCAAAAGTCTGCCATTTTTAATTCTTCACTCTGATTTCCTCTTCCTGAACCCAAATGTGCCAACAGTCGGGTTTTCTCTTCCCTGAGTCTCCCAGAGCCATAGACATGCAGCAGTGGGTGTGGGATTTAATGAGGTTTGTGCTGTTGGTTGATCCAGGGAAGGACTGATGTGGATTGCAAGGCAATTCCCAAAATCTGCAAGGAGAATTGCATGGGCAACATCATTGTATTCAAAGTGTAATTTCATTTCTAATACCTTTGTAGAGTAAAACACAACCCCAGCCTTTGGAAGATGTGTGACACTGAGGAGGAGGAGGCCTGGAGCCAGTGACCCTGAGATCCTCAGATAGATTGTGCCAGATGCCACAGGAGGCTGGAAAATCTCAGGAATTCACCTGGACCACATTCAGCTCCCTTCCTTTAGAGTCTGATAAAACCTTAAACATCAGCAGGGCTGGGGACAGGTACAGGCACTGTCACCCAGAGCAGGAACAGACCCAGCAAGTTCTACAGCCTTCAAACAACCCTGAGGTGGTGCTTTTATTTTCCCCCACTGATGAGGTGCAGAACTCAGGGCCTGGCAGCCCTGGAAATGGAAAATTCCTGATGTAACCACGGTTTTCCTGGTAACAGTGTGCACTGGGTTTGTAACAAACTCTCTGGCTGGCAGCTTGAGGAGAGCCCTTGGTTTTACAATGCTGTATCCCTGCACAGTGACCAGGTCTCCCTGATGTTTGCAGCTAGAAAACTGCAAAGAAAAAAGCCCACAGTGCCCCATGTGCTGCAAAATACCAGAAAAAGGACTAGAAACACTCCTGAACAAAGTGCTGCTGAGATGTGATGTTGTTTGTTCTCTCTCGAGCAAAGCCCAGGGCCTGTGACTGAACCTGTCGAATCCCACACCTTCAAAGCCAGAGCCTGGTCTGTGCTCATGCTCTCCTATCTTAGGGTGAGAGCTTTCCTGGAGCCACCAAAAGAGCCCAAACCCTTTCTTCTGTAATCTGTCCCACCTGTCAGGATGCCAAGAGCCACGCCAGACCTGGAGCCTGGGCCAAAATTGCTTTGTAGGCATGCCCAGAGAGGAGAGCTGGCACAAGGGGCTGTATAAAGTGAGATATGTGAAGCTGCAGGCAAATAGTTTGGTAATCACACGGGTAGGTTGGGCTTGGCATGTCTGCTCATCAAGAAAGGAAGAGGGAAAACAGCTTGGGAAAGGTTTGGAGCCTGGTTTGATGGGAGCTCAGGAGAGATTCAAGAGGTTAAACAATAATTCTCTGAGGAAGGCTGAGGTGAAGGATATCAGGGATATCAGTGATATCGCAGTGAAGCCACAAACACCCTTCCAAAAGAGGTTTTCCCAGGGGGGAAAAAAAAGACCACATTCCTGGTAATGAATCCCATTCCACAATGTGGTTCACGGGGGGAGGAGTGTGCACCTTGCTTAGGGGGACACATTCCCTGGGAGGCTGTCACTGGTGCTCACGGCCAGCCAGGCCCCCAGTGAACATTTCTGATCCAAGCCTTCCCCAGCTGATCTATTTTCAGCCCAACCCACTCAATACCTTGACTGCCACACAGCTCTTTTAGCTGCTCTTAGGTAAACAGGCTGTCGCTCCTTGGCATTTTGCCTCGCTAAGCCCAAAAATACAAGTGGCACAGAAAATTAGAGAAGCTGCTCTCCCTCGCCAGGAAAAATGATGCTATTTCTGAAATAAACTGGTTTTAATACACCTCGCTGGCCATGCAGGGATAAATATGCATAAATACACTTGAACTGAAGGTTCAGCTGTTGACATCTCAGTATGGAGACTGAGACAGAGAGAATTATGTGTCTCACCGGAGGTGAAGCACTGCACAGGACACTTTTCACATGTCCTCCCTCAGCCAGCATCCCTGGGGCTGAGTCACAGGCTTGAGCAGATCGAAATCAGAGCTCCATCCACGGCAGATCTTATTTTTGAGGAATGGCAGGAGCACTGGCCAGAGCTGGAAATTGTGTTTTCAGTTTCCCGTTAGTAAGTAAACACAAAGAAGTCAACAACAGATGGAGCATCACATGGAGTCACACAGGTCAGCACAGACCACAGAGAACCCCTGAGTCTGAAAAAGGAATAATTTCCAGGGGGGAGCAGCTGGGAGATTTCTCTGAGAGATTGAGAAAGAAAGCAAAAAATACTGGCCTGAGCAACCTCCTCTGCAAGCAGCAGCTGAAAAACTTGGGTTTGTGGAAGGAGACAAAGATAGGCAGGTAACAAGGCAAGCTGGCAGCTCCTGGGTGGGATGGGTTTGGGGGTTTTTTGTCTGGAGACTAGAGAATGGAAGCAAAAAAGTGTTGAACTGATCACAAAACAAGCAGGACTAAAGCAGGCAAAAACTGGATTTTGTGTAACGAGCAGATCGAAGCTCTGCCAGACAGAGGAGAGATTTTCAGCAGTTTATAGAGTGCTGGGGGGAGTCTGGGGTGAGCCATGAGGGATGCAGGTGAGTGCAGTGCTGCAGTAATGGACTGCAGTGTGGAGGAAGATGAAAGGGAGGAAAGGGAGCAGAGGACACCTATTAATAAAAAAAAATCCCCCTTTCTTTTAAGATTTATTGATACCTCAAAGGCTGAGAGTCTCCCATGCCTTTGCATCTTTGAGCTAACATTACCCAAGAGTGGGCAGAGGCAGGGATCTGTGATGAGCCTTTGAGTTCAAGTGGAGAAGAGCTCTCGACATTAATTTGCAGAAATGAAAAGAAGACTTTGGTTAACAGAGATTTCAGCCTGAGAAAGCTGTGCTGCAGTTGAAAGATGGCATCAGTGCTTCCAAAAACCCAGCTGGCCATTGCTGAACATGCACTGCCACGCATCAAAGATGCAATCACTCAGCTGGGGACCTCAGGATGGTGGCTGTGGATTAATTCAGCACTGGAGGGAAAATTGATGGTTGCCCTGGGACCAGTGTTTGCTGGCCAGTGACATTCAGAGAAAAGACAGCCCCATCTGGTCATGGGGAGAGCAGTGACGGAGTGATCACAGTGGAAAAGAGCAGGTCATGAACTCACCCCAAAGGAGGGGCAGAAGGGTTTTGTTGTGGAGGTGCAGGGCTGACTCAATACAAGACAGAGGTAAAGTTTATTCCTTGCAGGGTGTTAATGAAACAGGTACTGAGAAGTTCCCCTCAGAAACAATGCTGGGAAGTCGGGGACGGTGAGTCACCAAAATAATGTGATAATAAGCGTGATAATAAATATTTATCACAGGGAGAGGGCTACCAAACAAAAGCTAAAATTGGGAGTGGACTTCATTACAGCTGAGGATTGCTTCCGAGGGGAGAGGATACAGGATACAGGGCTGGCTGACCTCTGGGAGAAAAATGTGATCACAGCACAGAGCTGGCAAGCAGGTCCAGGGGAATTTGTATTCCAGAGGAGGCAGCTGTGGTAATTGATGCAGACAAACGATTAGGGCATTCTCACAGGGCAGCAGTCTCTATGCCTCACACCACACCTTGTGTGCAGCCAGCAGGCCTTGGGGGAAAGAGGCACCTTCAGGGCTCTGTAACTCATCTGGTCCATTTTGGATTCCTGCTGGAAATTGGGACAACAGGTTCCTGGTCCCCACCAGCTGCTCCATCAGGATTTCGACAGATTTAAGTAGATGAATGCAGAGCCTCATACTTTGAAATCTGTGCAGCTCACGTGGCAAATGGAGCTGTGAGGCAGAAGATGGGTTCCCAGGGGGGTAACTGGTACCTTGAATAGCCTGTGAACCTCCAGAGGTTGGGATTTTCCCAGCTCCCAGCATTCTATGCATCCCCTCATACCATGTGAGGCACGCTGGACGTAATGTCAGGCAATTTTTACCTATCAGCAGCTTTCCATGCTGAGCAAATGTTGGCCTTATCACGGCTTTAACCTGCCCACCTCAGCTGTAGCTAAATGTCAGCCACAGAATAAAGCTGTGCCACTTGGGAAAGCCCCTGTGCTGCTTGTGCAGCTCCAGACTGATCAGAACAGCAGGGACAAATTCTGGATGCAAACACGGAGAAACCCTCCGTTTCCAAAGGTGGCATTTGACAGGGGCACTGTGGCCTGTTGAGGATGTTTTTGAAGTCTCTGGAGAATCAGTGCCGGGTCTGCAGGTGAATGATGGTCACTGAGAGCACTCGCTCTCCCCCCGCTCCCAGGCTCGCTTGTTTCTGACACGGCTTTGCTCTCTCTGGGCTTTGCAGCCAAGTTTCTCGTCCGGTGACCGAGTGTTCCCCCTCCGGAAGGGGCTGCTGCGGGGAGCCGCGGTTCCTCGGGCCACGGTGACATTTGCAGTGACCGGGAGGTCACTCAGCGGAAGAAAACAAAAGCAGCGGCCGCCCCGCCGCGCTCGGCAGCCGCGGAGCTGCCCCGCAGAGGGGAGAGCACAAGCGGGGCATTGAGGACCTGCATTTTGCTTCACACCACGCTCCTTCTACTTTCTGTAAAACAATTTTTAAATCACTGACAATTCTCATTCCTTTTTCTTTTTCTTTTTCTTTTTCTTTTTCTTTTTCTTTTTTTTTCTTTTTCCTTTTCTTCTTCTCTTCTCTTCTCTTCTCTTCTCTTCTCTTCTCTTCTCTTCTCTTCTCTTCTCTTCTCTTCTCTTCTCTTCTCCCTTGCCTTCCCTTTTCCTTTGCCTTCCCTTTTCCCTTCCCTTCCCTTTCCCCTTCCCTTTTCCCTTCCCTTCCCTTTTCCCTTCCCTTTTCCCTTCCCTTCCCTTCCCTTCCCTTCCCTTCCCTTCCCTTCCCTGACAACCCCAAAATAAAGCCAGATTCTGCTGGAAAAGTCTGTAAAAACCCAATTCTGTAGAAGGTCCTGCTGTAGAATCCTTGGGGTTACACTGAAGTGTCCTGCCCCGTGTCCAGAGAATGGAATGGAGCTGGGAATGGGTTTGGAGCACAACTCTGATGAGGAGCAGCTGAGGGAGCAGGGAAAGGGGCTCAGCCTGGAAACAAGGAGGCTCAGGGGGGACCTTGTGGCTCTGCACAACTCCCTGACAGGAGGGGGCAGCCAGGTGGGGGTCGGGCTCTTCCCTCAGATAACAAAAAATGGGACCAGAGGAAATGGCTTCACTTTGAGCCAAGCCCTGGCACAGCTCCCCAAAGCAGTGGTGGGGTCACCATACCTGGAGGGATTTAAAAGACGTGTAGATGTGACACTTGGGGACAGGGTTGAGTGGTGGCCTTGGCAGTGCTGGGTTAAGGGTTGGACTTGGTGGCCTTAAAGGTCTTCTCCAGCCTAAGTGGTTCTCTGATATCCAGTTCTGGAGGAAGATGTTCAGTGTGGACTGAATTAGTGCAGTTCTTCACTTGCCACATTCTCTTCATCATCCTTAATGCAATCTGCACGAGAACCCTGGTAAGCTCAATGACTTGTGCTTATAGAACCAGAGGATAAATGACATTGACAAGGACATCAGGAGGTCACCAAGCCAAATCTTCTGCCAAGAGCAGGAGTCTGGAATAACCATGCACTTGTTTTTAGGTTTCCCCTCTCAGTTGGCAAGAACCAGTTTAAAAATGGTTAAAAAGTATTTTTGAGTACACGCAATGTGTTTGCAGCATCCTTTGAGTCAGAATATTGTTTGTTATTGCAGTCCCTGTCCACATGTCACCTTCCCTTGCTTCCTCTCATGCTTACTTCCTGTGCCATTCTTTACCTTGGAAAGGGCTCTTCTTTGCACCTGCTCAGCATAAGGAGAATGGGGGGAAAAAAAGCTTTGGTAGGTTTTACCATTGGTTTTTTTTGAAAGGTTGTTGGTGGTTGTTTTTTAAAACTTCAATGGAAAATTTCAATACTGAATCTTTCCATCCTGGTAATGGGGCTTTTGCCAGAAAACAAAAGGGGAGGGAAGCCTGAAGGAGCAGTTAAATTTAGCTTTCCAACTCCATTGCATAAAGAAACCCTGACAGCTTTTACCACGATTTGCACTTGCAGAAAGACGTCTTGTTAGTGATTTGCAGGGTCTGTTTTTACTTTGGATGAACACGAATAAAAGCCAAGTCTTTGCTACAACACAGTTTGTGTTTACTTTTTCCATTCCGGGTCTGAGGACAAGGAGACCCAGCCAGAGCTGCTCCTTAGCACCAGAGTGCTCTGGATTCAGGTGCAGCCTCCACTTTGCTTAGCCCAAGGAAGAGCCCAGGCTGCCAGGAAGGAAGCAGACCCGTGACAGCAGAGGGACAAAGCAGAGTTCAGCGCTTCCAACCCCAAATTCGTCAGCCCAGAACCTCACTCCTGGTTCTTGGACACCCATAACAAACAGCTGGAGGAGCAGCATCCTTGGATATGCCAGCAACAACCACACATGGCCTGACCCAAAGCCCTTTGGAGCAAATAAGGAAGAGAGCCTTGCTTCCAGGAACAACCTGGACAGGCTGCAATCAGGGAGAAAGGGCAAGAAGAGTTGTGCAACCCTCTGCCAGGCATTTCTCTGGGAGAAAATGAATACCAAGTGCTGCTTATTCCCTCCCCTGTTCCTGCTCCCTCCTTCAGGGACATGAGCCCCAAAGGGAAAATCTGACTAGTTTTGCATTCTGGATGGAGACTGGGCCCAGGGTCAAGGCTGCCAGCCCTGTGCTGGGGACACAGCACGTGAGCAGGTTCAATTAAAATGTTTCACAGCAGTGGGAGCGACGGGGATCACGGGCACAAGGAGCTGGCTGACCTATTCTAGACAAATTGGACTTATAAATAAAATGAATGTGTGCAGGACAAACAGAGAGCCTGTCACCCAAGCGAGCCATGCTGGGGCGCTGGGAAATATTTTATTGGGATATAAAGCCTTAAATGCCATTCTCCATGCATGGATGGGGGCTGTGTGGCTTTTCATCAGCCAGCCCTGCTGCCTGCTCCTGCATATTGATTCATGGCTGAGCGGGAACCTTCAATTCCCTTTGGTGGCTCCAGAGAGTGTGACTGACACCCCGCAGGACAGAGAATGACTTCAGCTCCCTGGTGCCCAGGAATACAAAGAGCAGAGCTCAGGGCCATAGGGACATCACTGAGAGGAGTCCTGTCCTTGCCAGACCAGGCTGCAGGAGCCCTGCTACTCTCATCACACCATCTCCTCTCCACTGATGCCATTAGCATGGGGGCAGAGGGGATAATCCCTTCCCAGTCATGTTTTTTCCCAGCTCCATCCTCATATCCTTCCCTTCTTGGCCAGAACTAGAAAACAAAACAACCAAAACCAGCCCCAAGCTAAACAACAAACTGAATTCCCATCGTTTTCCCATAGAGTTTATTCACCCTGCAAAGGGCTCAGCCCCTCTCACCCTTTCTGAGGACAAGGGGACTGGGGATGTTTAACAGGGTCAGACCCAACCTCCAGAAGCCCCAAAATAGACCAGGTGGGTGTAAAAGAAGCTCTCCAACCCCAGCAGACATTTAATGGCACTTGTACCAATGCTAATTACATCTTAACATTTTCCCTCTGTATTTTGATGTTTATTTTGGAAAAGCTCCTCCCTGGACTCATTTTCCTCCTCAGCTTTAAAACAATAACACCACCACGCTTGCTTTTCCCTTGGCTGTTTCCCTCATTATTTTAACTCTGCCATTCTGCTCCTGTACAGTCAGCAGAGGAGTTCAATCAGCCTGATGAGTAGAAGTGCATAATTTTATGGCTGCATATCAACTGACTGTTATTAAACTAATCAATCAGCTTCAGTGCAGCTACCAGTACAGCACAGGAGAGGACAAGGCAGAGGAAATGCTATGCTATTATTTTTCCAAAAGGGAAAAAAAATACAAAACAATCTGGCCAACCAAATTCTTCAGCTTGTCCTTCTCTGCAGGGGGAAATGACTCAGTGAGTTATGGGAGAGGTGACCTGCAGCAAGGTAGAGAGGAGGAGTTTGCTCTGTCCTGCTCACCCGCAGTGCTCAGCCATAATGCCCAGCAATTGCCATGCTCCAGAGAGCAGGAAAGTCATCAGCTGCTGTCCCATCCCACCTTGCAGTGTCCCCCTGCAGCTGCCTCTGCCCTCCAGCAAAGCATTTAGGGACATGTTAAATTAATCCCACTCGAGCCAGTAAGGTCATCACCTGTGCCCATTTTTCCAGCATTAGGGTCAGCAGTCATGGAAGAAACTAGGAAGCTGATTTCCAGTGGCCTTACCCCAGTAGTCCTCTCCCTGATGACCCCAGTGAGAGTTACAGGGTGGCACATGGGAGGAAAACATGCCTGAACCTCCCTTCCCATAAATACACTCCTTCACATGTTCCCTGCCAGGAAATGCAGAAGTGACCTCCCCATCCCGTCTGGGACATGGCACACAGGCCAAGGGCTGCCCCTGAGAGGCTCCTGAGGACACCAAGGGACAGCCTGTTCTCTGTGTCCCTCAAGGGCAGGACGAGTAAGGGACATGCTACAAGCAAGGGAAATCTGGGATAAGGCAAAGCTTTCTGCTGGACAGGGGTGAGCAGGGACCAGGACATGCTTCCAGGAGGGCGGGGAGGTTTCTTAGCAGTTGTTGCTTCTTTTACAGAAACATCTGCTAGGGCTGGACCCGGTGAGGTTCTGCTTGAAGCCACAGGTGGGCATGATGGCCTTGGGGGTCCCCTGCAGCTCTGAGTCCGTGGGAAAGAACAACCCAGCTTTCCTTGGCTTCCAAGAGAAGGAGGGGAAGATGTAACAGGGCTTTGAACCTCAGCACAAGTCAGTGGGATTTCATTAATAAACATGGGGGGACACAGGGAAGGGAAGGAGGGAGAGAGGGAAGGGAGGGAGAGGAGGGAGGGAGGGAGGGGCGGGGGGAGGGAGGAGGAGGGAGGAAGGAAGGGAGGAAGGAGGAAGGAAGGAGGAAGGAAGAAAGGAAGGAAGGAAGGAAAGGAAGGAAGGAAGGAAAGAAGGGAAAGGAAGGAAGGAGGAAGGAAGGAGGAAGGAAAGGAAGGAAGGAAGGAAGGAAGGAAGGAAGGAAGGAAGGAAGGAAGGAAGGAAGGAAGGAAGGAAGGAAGGAAGGAAGGAAGGAAGGAAGACAAGCAGATCCCTTGCCAGTTTGTGCCCTTCCCGCTGCAGCTGGCACACTTTGTGCTTCCCTTTCTCAGCCATGCTCCCTCCATATCCTCCAGATAAAGAGTCCAGTGGTACAGAGCAGGCAAAGCTCTCTGTGCTGTATCCTCCAAATGCTTTTAGCCTACACATGCATCCTCAGACTCACAGAGGAAAGCAAAGCCACTCTCAGTCAGCCTGAGAATATTTCCTCACTTAACTGCACTCACTTAATCCAGATTGAATTGCACTGGCTCCTGCTTGGGCTGTTCTTTATCCCTGGTTTTCCTGTCACATCCACAGGTGCAGAGTGCTCTGTGCTGGGCACTCTGGGGCATACAAATAACTCCACTCCCTGTGCTGGCACTTCACACCGTGGGTGACCGGCAGTGACTCGCTATGGACCCGACCCAAAGGCTTCTCCCGGGCAGGGAGAGCAGCGCTGCGAGCCCCCAGCCCATCCCGCTGCCCGGGGCTGACAGCTGCCGTCCTCCCCGGCCCCCTTCCCCCGGCCGCTGCCAAGCCGCTCGCAGAGCGCTCCTCCAAACGAATTTTCTGGAAAACAAATTAAAGGAGGGGTTACATCACGCAGCAGACAGCCCAACCCGCGCCGGGCTGCGCCGGCGAGCCCTGCCTGGATTTTGGGCTGCGCCGCATTGCTCGCAGCTGCCGCTGGAACCCGCAGCTCTCCATCCGAGAGCGCTGCAACAATAAACTGATCAAAGCAGCCCAATATCGCTGTCTGCTCTCTGACGGGCTCCCGGAAACCTCCGCTTGTTTCGTTTTTTTTCTTTTTTTTTTTTTTTCCCCTGTGCGAAACCACAGACAAACAGAACTGGAGGGAAGCAAAGGAAACTCCAGTGGGTGTTGCGGCAGCACAGCCGAGGTCTCAGGAGTCAGGAAATTCCAGTCCCGGCATGGTCGGAGTACATGGAGGCCAGGGGTGAGCAGGAGGGGACGGGACATTCTGCCTGCTGGGAAATCATCCCGAGCTGGGCAGGGACCTCGGCGATCTGGGCTCTCTCCCCTGCACTGCCACATCCTCCTCGCACAGCCCTGGGCACATCACTGCAGGAATCACCACCCTCCGTCAGGTGTGCCCATCCATCAGGAGTTCCCCTGGAATACCCAGTGTGCCCCCAAGCCCTTCCTCCATGGGATACTGGTGAATAAAGCATGAAGGGATGAGTTCCCAGTGCCAGGGGCTCAGCACAGCTGTGTGAGGGCACGGCAGCAGCTGGACCAGCACCAGGATGGGAATGGGGATGGGGATGGGAATAAGGTGTCTGGTCTTTGCCCAGCACAAAGGGACTGTGCTAGCCCACATTTTGCTTGTGCAGAACCTTCAGCCATCCATTCTCCCCCAAAAAATCTTTATTCAGGTGAGCTCATCGGTGCTGCCATGGAAAAAAAGCGCTGCTGCAAATGAGGAGTCATGAATAATCATGCTGGCTATTTTGAAAAGCTTTTTTATGTTTTCCATAAGAGCTCCAAAGAAGATAAGCTTTCAAATAGAAGAAGAGTCCTTTGAAATGTTTGGTTCAGTCTCCGACCAGAAGATGATGCTCAGCATCTCAGCCCAGGGACAGCGAGTCCCTGCCATGCACTGCTGCAGGATCAGGCAGGGAAGGAGAGAGGATGGGGCAGCGGTGGCAGCACCAACTCCTGAGCATCCATCTCCTCTGGCATGGGCTGTCTGCAGGGCCTTGGGCTGAACCTGCCCTGCCTCAGCCCTCCAGCTGCAGAATGGGGAGCAGAGTCACGTGCATGGGCAGTGAGGGGTTTGCAACCATTAAAAGATGATGAAATTCTATCCCAGACAGGCTGAGAGAGCTGGGGGAGTTCACCCTGGAGAAAAGAAGGCTCCTGGGAGACCTCAGAGCCCCTTCCAGTGCCTAAAGGGGCTACAACAGAGCTGGAGAGGGACTTTGGAGAAGGGGGAATAACCTTAAACAGGAGGAAGACAGATTTCTATTAGATTCTAAGAAGAAATTCTTTGCTAAAAGAGCAGTGAGGCCCTGGCATAGACTGCCAAGAGAAGCTGTGTCTGCCCCATTACTGGAAGTGTTCAAGGCCATGTTGGGGCAAACTGGGAAGGTAGAAAGAGTCCCTGCCCATGGAAGGAGGTTGAAATTGATGGTCTTTAAGGTCTCTGAGTCCATGATTGCATCCTCTACAGAGGAAGCTCCCTCAGTGGCTGAAACTGAGGAATGCAAACAGCTTTTACATAAGAAAACCCTAAAGCCCAGCTTCTTCGTGTGCATTGACATGGCTCCAGTGAGAGGTTTCTTCTTACCTGCTTCCACTCAGGCTGGGTACATAACACCTCTTATTTGCAGAGAAAATGTAATTCCTTCCCCCACTCAGTTCATTCTCTCACTGCCCAGTACCCCCCAAACAAGAATTAAGTATACAAATGCAAAATCTCCACTTGTTCTTTAATGCAAGTACTCAGTCCAGCTCTCAGCCTGCCCTGCCCAAGACAGGAAAGCCAAAAAAAAAAAAAAAAACAAAAAAGGGAGAAAAATTAAAATTAAGAAAATGCTTGCCTTGCTGTAGTTAAGCCTGTAGAAAAATATTTCTTTTGCTACCTATTTATTAGTATTCTGCTACTCTGGTGAATGGGTTATCAAAATAGTTACTGGACCATAGGAAACCTCTTTTTTTTGCTGAGAATAAGAGATTTTTGGTGAGCTGCCTCCGGTAGCTTTATGCACTTCTTTTGTGAGGAATATTTTCATATTCTCAATTTCAATGCCTGATGATTATTGTGTTGGGCCACATGGTGCACATCTGGTCTAGGCAGAGCAGAGACAAGCAGGGCATGTTCTCAGTGTGATCCTCTTTCATTACACCTCCCCTCAAACCCAAACATTTGCCATCATGCCCAGAGATTTGAGCCAAACAAGCCACCTTCAGGCAATAAAACCAGACCCAGCTGATGTTAGCAGGAAGGAGTGAAAGCATGGGAGGGGAAGTGAAAGCTGAGAGAAAGTGGGAGGAAGAAAAAATGCGAGGAGCAAATAACTGGAGAATGATCCACCACAGAGCGGCAGCCCCTGAATTGTGAATGGAAAAAAAAAAAAACCCAAACAGAAAGCAGGTAAAATTTGCAGAGAAGATGAAAACAATATTGGTGGCAAGTAGCCATGGGCACAGGCTGGTTGTGCAGGCAGGTGCTTCTGGCTGAAGTGGGAACTGCTGAAAATTCATTTTGGCGTGGCCACAGGAAAAGGCGAAAGTTTTGGAGCAAGTGATGGGGGTCACACCTAAGGGATGTGTGTAGGGGGGATACATCCTGGAAATCAGTGACTCAGAACCAAGTGGAATGGTGCTGGTAGACAGTTTCTGGTGTTTGAGCTCCCAGCAATGCCTCAGCCAAGAAGGTTGGAGTAATGCTTGGCTGCGCAGACGGCAAATATGAAGTGGGAGTGCTGAACTGATATGATCTCTGTAAACAGCATTAGTGAGACCATTTCTGAAAAGTTATGTCTAGTCCTGATGTTCACATGTCCAAAAAAAGATCTTAAGGAAACAGCAAAGATTCCTGCCAGAGCGATTTTAAGCATTGGAAGCCTACTTTAGAGAGAGAAAAACATAACCAAGGGAAAAATGAAGTGTCTTTACTGCAGGTTATCAACAACTGTGCAGGTATAAACCCTGGAAATGGCATCAAGGAAACTTGCCATGAGATGGAGTCTGGGAAATTCAGATTAAATCCAAGTGAGAGATCTGAACCAGCTGTGCAGAGGTCAGGTTTCCCCCACGAAGTCCAGATGACCTCCCAGCATCCAACATGGCTAAAGGTTGGCAGGTTTTTCATGCCAGCTGCTCATCAAGGTGGCCTTTGGCTCAGTAGTTGGCTGACCCCAACATTGGAGGAGTAGAGTGGCTGGGTTTTGGTGCAAAACTTGAGGTTATGCCACTGGTACGACCCAGAGATGTGGGTGGCCCTTCTGTTATTGCTGTAGGTCACGATTTTGGGGAGATTTGGGGGACTGGACAAATCACAGTCCACAAAGTCACTTCATGTGTTGAACAGGAGGCTGGCACAGGGAGGTTTTTCTCAGATTACTCAGCCAAAAAGGCAGCAACAAAGGTAATCAGGCAGGAGAGCCCTTCTTTTGCAAACTGCTGAAAACCATGGAGGAAAACAGATGGATCAAAAGCTGTTGACGTTGATGGGGATCTTTCCAAGCTCCTTCAGTGGGGTTTTGGCTGAGGTACACGTGCTCCTGGATATCAGTAGGCTGATCTCCTCAGCAAATGAAATGGCCCCTGGATGTCACTGCTGTGCTGCAGTAGAGAAGCAGAAGAGCCTCATTCTATGGGATGTAAAGAAGATGGAGTTAAGGCCTGGAGACAAGGCCTGGATAACTGGAAGCGTTGGCTCAGGCCCTTGGGCTGCCTCCAGCACAGATTGCAAATGCCTGCGAGTTCTCATCTGACAGATGCTCTGTCGTGGCTCCAGTCCATTTCCTACTGCACGAGTCTCTACATCACAGCCCGTGCTGTCGTCAGGCCTGCCTGGTCAAACCAGCCCTGCCTGCTGCTTTCTCCCCAGTTTCTCCTCTTTCCTTCTTCAAACCCCTCCTTTCTCCAGAGGAAAAAACCCCAAACCAACCAAAAACCCAACCAAACCCAATCCAGCACATATTTAATCTGTTTCAACATAAAATCTGAGCCTCGTGCTCTCGTAGAAGGTGTAGGAAACCAATTCATTGGTGTCTCCTTCAGTTTGCAAATTCCAGGGTGAGAGATGCTGCAGCTCTTAGCAGGTTGGTAACAATGAAACCCAATGATGCCATTTAAGCATATTATTTCTATCACCAGTCTGCCTGGGGTTTAATTTGATGACATTTAAACATATCTTTTATCAACACTTTGCCTGGGGCTTGGTTTGATGGAAGGCCTTCAGATGAGTTGCTTGTTCCTGGGAAGGCACAGGACTGGATTGTTTGGGGTGGAGGAGAGAGAAGAACCCAAATTCCTCCCATTACCCCCACAATAATTCTCATGAGGGAAATGTGTGTAAGTCAGCACAAGAGCTTGTGGGAAGTGCAGACTGTTAGGGTGGAATACAATAGTTTGAATTTAATCTGAGAAAAGGCAAGACTAGGAAGAGAGGAGGGACTGCATCACTCATCTTCCTGTTGGCTGCACTAAAAACCTTTCATTCAGCTCTGAGATTTCTGCTGAATCCTTGTCCACTGCACTGAAGTAAAACAGCCTTGCTTCAAAATTGACTTTGACTTTGCAAACAAGTCTGCAGGAATTCCTGCCCAGCTGACCACTGCCATTTATTTAAGCAGCTCAGTGTAGGATTAGGTAGCCCTGGAGCCTGGGATAGCCTTTTATCTTGAGAAGTGACTGTTCCAGGTGAGAAACAGAGATGGAGCAGGGGGAGAGGTGGGATTTCTCTCACCTGACCTCATGTATCCACAATGCAGACGTTTCCAGCAGGGCCGGTCACCCCGGGCTCCCTTTGTAGTCAGCAGAAACAGACACTTTTAGGGCATGATTCATCTGCCCTATTTTCAACATCTGTGTTGGGTTGGGATAAATTACAACCAGGACTCCAGAGCCTGCACAATCAAGGGCCTCAAGCAACTGTCCCCAAATATTCTGTGCTTGGAGATGTCCCCCTTGTCAACCAGCTTCCCATGGGGCTCCTCCCCAGACCCACTGTGGGGACACCTCTGCTTCTTTGAGAGGGCACCAGGTGCCTGCAAGCCTGCAGGGCTTCTCATTTTTACTTTATTAAAGCTGTGACACCTAAAACCTCTGAGATTCGTCACCTAACACCAGTTGTGAATTCCCCAAGGTGGCAAAGATTCACATCAGGATTGACAGAGGAGGATATTCAGCTGTTTGGGACCATCTTTAGGTCAAGGGGAGGCTGTTGCTTAAGTGCCTTGGCTCTTTATTCTGTGTTGAGACCCCAGGAAAAGTTTAGGGATATGCAGGGCACTTCCAGGCTAACTCATAAGTTTCCAGTCCTCTCCTCATGTCTGTTCTCTGGTGTGGTTGGAGATGTCCCTGCTTATGGCAGAGAGGCTGGACTAGGTGGCCTTTACATGTCCCGTCCAACCCCAAACATTCTATGGTTCTATGGCATTCCTGCCCTGGTTCTTTGGCTTTCCAGCCACATGTGATCCCAAACAAAAAAGAGAAACCACACACACCCACATACACTATTTCTGAGCCTTTCTGCCCTAAATGTGGACTGTCTGCCCCTTGACACTCGCTGGCTGGAACAGCTGGTGTGTGGTCTGACCTACACCAGGGCACCTCCATCTGCTCCTTTTTCCAACCCTCTCCTGGAGGAGCTTCCACAATCCAGGGCTTCTACTCCAGCAGTGGGTTCCAGGTGCTTCCTTGTACAGCTCAGGTATTTCTGAAAACCCCATGGTGCATCCCACACCCTGAGGTGTGTTTGTCCCTCCATCTGCTGCTGCCACCTTCCCCTGATTCCCCAGGTGGGGCTGCACACTGGGACAAAGCAGAGGCAGAGGCAGGAGCTTTCCAAAGGGCCGCCAATCCCTCTGAGACAGAGCTGTAATCACACCACAGTTACACTGCAGTTGCTATGCAAACAGCAGCTCGTGTTGCTTTCCAAGATGTAATTATCACTAAATCATCGGGGTGGAGGTTTAACCTCCTGAGTCGTTTGCTTTTCTGGCATCAGGTGTCAGGACTGACCACCTGCAGGAGGCTTGGCAGGGTGCAGCAGTGCCCCAGCTCTGTGGCTGTCCAGGTGCTGAAGGATAATCCCAGTCAGACCCTGATGGTTGCGCTAACGTGGAGCTACCAGGGCTCAAAATTCAAATTGCTCTTGTTCAAACCCAGCCTGGTTTTTACCACGGCTCAAAATTCAAACTGCTCTTGTTCAAACCCATTTTCTCCTCTTACAGAGGCAGTCAGTGGATGCATGTCCCAGCCCCCAGCCCTGCTAAGGAGGCACAGAGGCAGAATTTCATCCAGAGAAGAGGCTGAGCAGTGGTCAGTGACCCACAGAAGCTGTAGGATGGCCCAGGGAAGGTCAGGTACCCCCAGGGCTGCGTTAGCTGTAGGAAAATGCTTTCCCCAGAGCAGACAGGGTCATCCATCACCTGCTCCCATCTGGGTTTTTCGTGGGGTTTGGGCCTGCAGCCCCCACACCTCCGCTGTGCGCTTTAATAGCAACATCCCCTACCCTGGGGGCAAGACAGGGGAGATAAATAATTAACTTTGTGCTGAGCTGGCTGGTGGACAACGACAAAGATCCCCTTAACCAAGGCCTCTTGGCCTGAATATTCTCAGTCCAAGAAGGTTTCAGGTTTGTCAGTGTATAAACCATGCACCAGGACCTTGGAGCATCCACAGCAGCATCCATGAGCTCCACAGCACTAAGGAGCCACCACCTCGTGCCCTGCACGTGTCCCCTCTCCTTCAGCAATTATTTCTGTGGCACACACACACATGTTGAGCTGGCATCAAACCACAGACTCAGATTTGAACCAGCTCCAGGGCCATTAACAACCTCTGGAATTGTGCAGCCTCCCTGCTGGCTGCCTTTTTTACGATCCCTTTAAATTGTCAGCTAACAAGATGGTGGGGACGTCAGTTTAATGATCATTAACAAGACCCAATTAGCAGGGAAGCATAATGAATCCTCAAATGCAGGCTTGCTAATTTAAATACAGATCATTCACGGCACCAGTTGAGTGCTTAAACAAAGATTTCAGAGGTCTTTCTGCGTGTCAATAATGTGGACACAAGCCTGATCGATCTCCAGGAATGACAATGGATTGGAGGCTTTGCAGTGTTTGTGAGAAATTTAACACCATTTGTCTGCAGCAGCAAATGCTTCAATAAAGCCCCAGCTAAGAAACAGTCAAACTTCCACAACCATTTATCAGATTATCACACAAGAGGAAGGAGTGAAAAGCAGGAGGGAGAGAGAGGAAAAAAAGGATCTGAGCGCAGCTGCAAAATTTATTATCTTATTGTACCCTGAAACTGTATTTCTTCTTCCTATTGTGCATGTGACTGGGTCATTTTAGCAGCTAATTCCTGCATCTCAGAAGCACTCAGTATCACAAGGCAATGGGCCTTGGAGTCCAGGCTGTCAGCTGAACTCTGGAAGTTAATGGGCCAGGCAGCCTGCGTTGGCGGGAAGCGTTCCCGGAGAAAACATCTTGATAAAAGAAAAAACATCCAAAGAGTGACAAATGGCCCTATGAGGCCATGAGAGGGAGCAAAACCAAGACAGTGGAAAGAAAATAACGCTGGGAGGAGACTAGAGGCTCGTAAAAATATACATTTTTATATACATGCATGTGTCTCACAGAAAGCACTCCATAAAAACAGGCAGCCTGGGCACGAGGGATGCAGGAGCAGCTGTGGTTCCAGGCAGATTTGTCACAGAGTGGGGTTGGGTGGTTTGAAACTTGCAGGAGGAAAAGGAGAGGAGGAGAAGTTGATTTGATGAAATAATTACGAGTGGGACAATGGAAAGAGAGAGGAGAGGAGAGGAGAGGAGAGGAGAGGAGAGGAGAGGAGAGGAGAGGAGAGGGAGAGGGAGAGGGAGAGGGAGAGGGAGAGGGAGAGGGAGAGGGAGAGGGAGAGGGAGAGGAGAGGAGAGGAGAGGAGAGGAGAGGAGAGGAGAGGAGAGGAGAGGAGAGGAGAGGAGAGGAGAGGAGAGGAGAGGAGAGGAGAGGAGAGGTTTCACAGCTGTCAGGCAATTGAAAGGATGATCAGATCTTGCAGAGGATGGAGGGTTTAGCTCCCTGTTTTCATCTCCTCACATCTCTCTCATGGCCTGAGCGCTCCAAGGGGCTTTGCCCCACAATCAGAGCTCTCCAAGCAGGGGAGCACAGCAGCTGTGTCAGACACTCCTGCTGCAGATCCAGGGGTTGGTTTGGGCGAGCTGGAGCTCATTTGTCTCTGTGCTCAGCCCCTTCTGCTTTCCAGCCCTGCCCTGGATGCCTTGTGCTCCCTCCCCCTTGAGGTACCCTCCTTGCTGAGGCTGCACAGGTACTGAGGACTCCCCAAATTCCACCTGGAGAGCACAGGAGGGTGAGGGTGCAGCTCCTGATGTGTGAGATGGCAGCACTTGGGATGAAATGCCCACAGTCCATGGGAGACCATCACCATTTGGCTCACAGAGCCCCTCCAAAGCCAGTGCTGAGCATTTCATTTCCCTTCTCACATCTGAGCCTCAGGGAGAGCCAGGGGTGTCCTTCCTTGCTCACACACAGTGAATTATTAACCAAGAAGGCAAGATCCAGAGATTCCTCAGCACATTTAAATGCTTCCTTGTTCATAGTCAATCCTGAGAGCCTGGATGGGCACAGCAAGGCACAGGACAGAGGATTGTCCCTGTCAGCTGCAGGCTGAACAGGTTGACCCTGGCATGGAAGAATAATTCAGTGCTCAACATAAGCAGCCAGTGGGTTTGAAAAGCTCCAGAGCATTCAGGACAGGGGTCTAACAAGTCTGGCCTAGGACTTGCAGAAGACCTGTGCCATTCTGACCAGGTGGGACATCCTGGGCCACCTCAAATGGCACCAGAAAGCCAGGGATGGGCTGGAACCCTCTCCCAGTGCAAGCATTTATATCACAGACATGCAGATAGGTGGCTGGCGAACCACCTCACATCTCCTGACCATCAGAACACTCTGCAGGGAGGTTAAAAATTAACCTCCCTCAGCAGCTTTGCTGGCCTCAAGCAGACAAAATTAGGGCCAGTCCTCAGCAAGGGCCAGCCTTCAGTCTGAGATATTAGATTAATAATTGTGACTTCTTCTTAGCTTCATCTGTGCTCGCATGTCTAAAAGTCACATTTAGAGCCTTTCAGCTGAAAATGGAAACCTGTGATTCTCACATCCTCATAGACTCATGGCTGGAGTTTCAGTAAAAACATAAAGGAAAGAAATGAGACCTTCATGAAAGTCAAAGGTGAAATTCCCAGGGGCCTGTTTTGGATGTCACACCACCAGCATGGCAGATTGAGACTCCAGACAAAATCCTGAGAAACGGAATTGTCACTTTACAGCACATTACCCAGCCTTGACCCAGAGCTGAGCTCAAAAAGCTCTGTCTTCAGGAGTCTTGATGATCAAGAAATTTCCTTATTTTCCTTCCAGCGAAGGTCACCCTTGCATAGTTTTCACTGACTTTCTTAGAATCCCAGTATCATTAAGGTTGGAAAAGACCTCTGAGATCATTGAGTCCAACTGTGCTGGCACTTTGTTGGTGCTGTTGGCAGACCAAGGGTTCTCTGGGCTGGGTTTATTTCGTGCAGTAGCACAAGCCTGTAAGAAGTGTTTTCAGACTCTTGGAGGGTTGGCTGAGCTGCTCCCAGAAGCCAAGGTCTCTCATTTTCTCTAGGGACGTGTGTGTTCTTGCCCACTTGGAAAGCTTTTATTTGGTCAGAGGAGCAGTAAATAAGGTTTTACTGACAACACCAGTCCTGTGAGCAGTGATGGATTGTCACCACAGGAGCATAACTTCTCAGTGAAATAAGCTCCTATTTAGTGAAGGAATGCTCCTGAGAGTGACCATCTGCAGCTGATCCCGAGCCAGGGGTTATCTCTCTGAAAAGGTTGGTTAAATGACAGAGCTGAACAGAATATTAATTGTCAGTATCGTTATATGTACCTAATTTTAAAAACAATTGGAAAATCTAATTAAAATTAAACTCTCTGCTGTTGAATAGTTGTTGGTCTGGAAGCAGAAAGCTGACACTGAAATTTCTTATCCTGGCATGTGATTTATTGATAAAGGTGCTCAAATATGGGAACTGGGGCTTTGATCTTTTCATGAGAAATAGTTTTCCCATCTGTAACACAGGGGCTTTTCTATCAGCTACTTTATAACTACGTAATAGCTGCAAAATATGAAATGAGTCTGAATAACTATTAAGGAGGTGGGATTTTCCTCTAATCAATTACCTTTTGAAAGCCCTCATCCTCCAGCAGCTCTTTTAGCACCAGTTCACAAATGGGATTGCTCATGCAAAAAAAAAAGCACATATAGGTTTTTTTTTTCCACAAGCCATGATGGATCTTCCTTTTCAATTAATTTGGAAAAACCCCACCGTTTCTGTGTATGTTGTTGGCATCACTGGGACCAAAGACATTCCATTATTTTCCCCCTCTCATGATCTATGTTAATAATATCAAGACAAATCTGCTCTTAGGGAAAATTGCCTGGTGCAAGTGAAAGCGAAGCCTTTGATCCATGAGCCTTCTGCCCCACAAGAAGAGCTCCCCAAGCTTGCTTAGTCTACTGAATGGGAGCTGGGATGGGATGCAGCTGCTGCCTGCACATTTATCTCAGGGGTAAGCATGAAGTATCAGGCAGAGCAAAGCTGAGGCCAAATGAGCTGAAAGTGAGTCCCTGAGAGTGAGTGGTTACAGGAAGGGTTCTGACTCCCGGAGCAGAGCTGTCCTGGGACAGCCTCTGGGGGAAGAAGGGCCAAAAAACCTCTGCTGATTTAACACAGAGGTTCCGTGTGGGGAGCAGGAGTGGGGAGGAGTTCTTGGAACCACTTTATCTTGCCAGTTCCTGCCTTCTCCTCTCCCTTTCTTACTGTTCTGAGCAGCAACCTTGGCCACTGGATAATGGAGGAGGGAGGAAACCCCAGAGGAACTGGCAAGAACAAATTGCAGAGGTTAAAAAGCACAGCACAAGTCATTGAGAGCCTCTGGGGAGGGGTTTCTGCACTGCTGGGGGTTTCAGGGATGGATGGATGGATGGATGGATGGATGGATGGATGGGGCAGGGATAGCTGTTACTCATGTTCAACATCCCAAAATACCCGGACCCAGGAATGCCCTGTCCCACTGTGACCCTACAGCTTCACATTTCTCCCTCCCAACAACCTCTTCCCCTGAGCCCAGCGCTTCTCCTCCATTTGGAGTGTGGTCCTGCGGCCCTCAGAGCTGAAGCCCCTCATGTCAGCAGCATCTCTGGAAGCTGAGCATGCCTGTGGAAGCGATCAGAGATGCTCTTTGAAGAGTCGGCAGAATTTTTCATTACAGATTCCCAGCTGCATTTTCCTGCTAACCTTGCATTCCTGAGGATGCAAAGTGAGACGGGGACATACGTATGGAGAACATGTTACCCCTCTCACAGGCTACTCCCACAGCCAGGAAAATATGTCCTGTGAGTTTCCTCCCTGAAGAAGGCCAAAAACCAAATCAGCTTTTCCCCAAGAATTTTCCAAACGCTCCCTGGGCTGTTCCTGACTGCGTAGAAAGCTCACATTTCATCCCACAGCCCACAAAGGGTCCAGCATGGATATCTATCACAATAACACTGCCATCATCTTCCCTGCTGCAGCTACCATCATTTAATTCTTATTTATAGCCCTGAGCTCGGAGAGGAGCAGCTTGTGTTAGCACACACACACAGAGCGACAATGAGTGTCTGGTGACAGCCAGTCCCTGTCAAGACTCACCACTCCTGTACTTGGGGAGGGAACTGGCATCTTTTTATTATTATTTGTATTATTTATGTGTTATTGCAGTGCCCGACACAAGGTGCACAGCAGTGGATAAGGGTGGGGTTTGGGTATTTCTTGTTCAGTTTCTCTAAGCTCTGCTGAGGGGAGCACAGGTGTGTGTTTGAGCTCGGTGAGGGATGGGGAGAAGGGAGCCAACTCCAGCTGCATAACAGGAGATGGTGCAGGAACCCTGGAATATTCCAGTTCCACCTCCTGCTCCCAACACATGCTTTGCCCAAACCAGGAGCCCTCACAAGTCCACAGTCCTTGAAGGTGATGCTTGGGTAAGGAAGGTAAAGAAAGGCTGGATGCAGTGTCAGGAAGGTTTCCCTGTTCCCTTCCTCAGGACTGATCCGTGCCTGTGACCATTCCCAGAGCACATTCCTGATCCCAGCGGTGTCAGTCCTGTTACTGCCTCTCCAAACACAACCCATCGTTAATTATTGCTCATTAGCAATAGTATTATCATGACTACTATTGTGTGAACATATATAATTAATTATTCACTTTCTTAATTAAGTTCTTAATGGTATTAATGGTTTAAATCAGGCCATCAAAGCACTTACAGCTCATATAAAATGATACCAGCACTGAAAGAGATCCTCATCCCCACCAAGGCCTGTCCATTTTCTTCTGGGTTAAAAATTAATACAAATTCTAAATAATTAATAAAAATAACGAATAGATTTTAATATAAAATTTAAAATATTAATAAACATAATTAAGAAATTATTTGTGTTAAAACCAGTGTGCTTAGACTCACCACAGCATCACCTCATCACTCTGCCTTGATGTGTGAAGTAATATAAAGTGAAAAAAAACCCCAAAAATAAGATAGGCAAATGTATGAAGAGGCAGATGTTGAGGGTGCACAGCTGGAGCCACTGCAGCATCCCCCAGCCTGAAGGCATCCCATGGGGAGAGGATGAGCTCAGGCTCCTGCACAGGCAGTGATCCTCCCACAAGGCTGTGGTGAAAAAAGGAATTCACTCCATGCAAGTAGCCTGGAATGTGCACTTTTTGCCTCACACCTGGGTTAGGCAGAGGATCCAAAGCAACCAGCGGCCAGCAGAGTGGTGAGATCAAACCTGCTGCTCCACTGCAAATCCTTTCCCCAGATCTGGGGGCTGGATTTTGCTGTTCATGCAGAGTGATGCCACCAGGGATCTGCAGTATCCCTCTCAGCTCAATGCAAGGGCTGCAGAACATCTCCAGAATCCTGGATTTGTGGTGGGAGAGAGACTCCAGGGTACCACAGCAACAAGAGATCCCTGTCTATGTATGAGGCCCCCATGCATGGTGTCCAAATATGCAACTTAAGCCTGAATTGAACCTACTGCAACTCATGTGCAAAAGGGAACATCCCAGACATTTTATCAGGCACAGCATGGTTCGGGTTGGAATGGGCCTTAAAGATCATTCTGTTCCAACCCTCTGCCATGGGCAAGGACATCTTACACTATCCCAGGTTACTCCAGGCCCCATCCAGCCTGGCCATAGACACTTCCAGGGATCCAGGGGCAGCCACAGCTTCTCTGGGCACCCTGTTCCAGGGCTTCACTCTCTTCACATTGCATGGGACTTAGTTCACTCAGGACAGAATGAAATCATCCAGCTCCTGTTGAAAAGTGAGACCTGACTCCATGACCATCTTTGTAGCTCTTCAGCACTGCATTTCCCTGCTGCCAGCATAAATCTGGGCTCACACCATCTAAACCCTTGAGTGTTTGTGCTGTCTCCTGCGTCCTCACCTTCCTGAGCTGCTCAGTGTTGGTTTGTGTACTCATTGATTTCCGCAGCAGTTTCTGCTCAGTGTTTCTCACTGAAATGGAATGACCTGCTTGCCACCCTGTGCTGACAGATTTAACTCTGCAGCCTGCACTGCCCTCAGCCCCCACATCCAATAAAATGCCTCAATATCCTTTCCCCTGCAGCTCGTGCTGCCTCTGTGAGGTGGCAGCAGGTTTTGATCATGGATCATGGAATGAGTGCAAAATATTTGCAGGCTGAAAACAATGTTCAGCTAATTCATGGGAGAGACATTCCTGAAAGGCTGTTAAATGCAGGGAAGTCTGGAAGTCCAAGAGCCACAAAGTAAGCCCAGGGCCCAGAGCTCAAGGCAATACCACTGTGTGCTTTCCCTGCTCTCACTCTTTTCTCCAAGGTCTTGATCCTCTGCTCAATTCCTTGACTCTTGAACCCTTGGTGGACACGAGACCAGAACTGGATGGGCCATGAACCAACAAGTGTGGATGTTCTTCACTCTCCGCTGACTCCAGGTGTCCTTTTGTGAAGCACCTCAACCTGCACCAACCCATCCAATTCCTTTGGAGTCAAAAGTGACTTCAGGGTGCAAGAAGCAGCCTCAAGGCTGATCTCTTCATTCATGTGTCTGTGCTATCTGGGCTACACAGAGCACAGAGTGCTGGAGACTGGGAAATGCACCAAGACAGAAAGTGCCATTGTGTACGGGTTGGTGTCAATTAACTCTAGGAATGCTCTGAATAAATTAAATTATGCTGCAATCTGAAACGAAACTGGTTCTTAATTAAAAGATAAGATTTGGTTTTAATCCTCAGCTGACTTAAACAAAAAAAAAGTAGTAAAGTGTGGGAATCACAGGCACCCTTGTCAGTGGCTGAGCAGTTTCAGTGCTAAAAAGCCCTGAGCCATTGAGAGTAACCTCAGAGCTGTCCACTGCTACAGCCCTGCTTTGAGCAGTTTTTGGGCAAGGTGACCCCCAGAGATCTCCTTCAACCCAAATCAAGGGCAGGTAGGGATAGGACAAAGTTCAATGACTTTAAACTGAAAGAGGGGATATTTAGGTTGGATATTAGGAATAAATTCTTCCCTGTGAGGGGGGTGAGGCCCTGGTACAGGGTGCCCAGAGAAGCTGTGGCTGCCCCTGGATCCCTGGAAGTGTCCAAGGCTTGGAGCAACCTGGGATAGTGGAAGGTGTCTCTGCCTGTGTCAGGAGGTTGGAATGAGATGATCTTTAAGGTCCCTTCCAACCCAAAGCATTCTGTGATTCTATGACTCTCCTTTACTCCTTGCATTGTGAACTCAGCTGTTGGATGCTGAGGGATCAGGATCTGGTTTGGAGACCTTGATGATGAACAAGTAAAGGAGCACAGTGTAATGAGTCAATAAAAACACTGAATATTTCCTTTTTTATTTCCAAGTTTCATTCTGGAGAACAGTGGGTGGGTTCCCCTAACACCCAGAGTGGCCTCTGTGTACTGGGAGGTGCTTATTCCCAGGACCAGGAGTTTCTGTTCTTGTTTCTCACTGAGCATGAGGACTTGGAAATCTTCCTTTGATCAGCCCCCAATAAACTCTAGGAAATATGGAGAAAACCCTCATTCCAGTCACTACAGACAAAAAAAAAAGAAAGGTTCCTGCTTTTTGTAGCTGCTTACCAGGGGATGTGCTACAGCACAAAGGTGTAACTTATGGCTAAATAACACACTGCAAGGAAACATAAATCACCACAAAAAGCCAAGAAGGAAAGCCTTATACAAGCACAATCTAGCCCGTGGGAGGCAGTGGGTTTTGAGGCTGGGAGGAATGAAATCTCAGGCCTGATGGTTTCTTGTAATGATTTAGTCCCACTATCACCTGAGCAACTCCCCTTTTATTTCAGCTGTGTGAGTGAAGAATAAGTCTGAAGAGTCATTTTGCCTTGACAGTCCCAAAGCAGGCTGTCTTTTTGTTGACACAAACTCAGATTATTTTTTTCCCCCATTATTAAAATTATTCTTTTCAGTCATGGCCTTTTACAGGATGTTCTGCTGCAGTAAAATAAAGCACACATTTTAGAACATTCCCATAAAGCCAAAAGCACCACCACAGTCCATGGCTGGGTCTGATCCTTTGCTTCTGGAGGAAACCTTCAAGACCTTGGACATCAACAGAGCTGCTCCTGATTTACACTGGTTCAAACAAGGGGAGAAGTTGCCTTCCCACTTCATGGCTCATCACCTTGAGTGCCAGCAGATTTTGTTCCCTCAGCAGGAGAATTTAGGTTTTTGAGGGATGTTGGCTTGGACTCATGCCTCAGCTGAGGTCCTAAAACAGTCTATCTCCATAAAAACACTGTAGCAAACTGTCCCCTCATGTTTCACAAATCCCTCTTTGCCTCTGCTCCTGCCATGAGCCCCATCATATTTCACAGGGCTGAGTTCCTGTCTGAAAACCTGGGGGCAGTGATTTTAAGATAACTTCCCCTGTAAACAGCAAACTTTTTATGTTTTTCATAATGGCTGTCCTGTTATAGCTTAAAGCCATAATTATTTCTCAAATTCTTTTCCTCTCGAATCCATAATCTGTTGCAATAAACAAAATTCAATGATTAAAGAGGCTGTACTCTCTCCTTCACTAAGGAATTTTTTCAGCATTTTTATTTAAAGGCCTATCCTTCCCCAGCTGTAAGGATTTTATGGATGTATTCACTGAGAGAATCAAGATAGATATGCAAAGTTAAAGCTTTATCAGCTCATAGAGAAGTTTTTATTTTCACGCTTCTACTCTGGGAATTGAAAGTCATACCATCTTCTCACAGTTAAAAAACTCCTTTTCCTTTCTGTGTCAGAAATTCCAAAAGGAAATTTACAGAGCTGGCCCAAAAAGCCATAAGGAACCTATTTTATATACAGCTTTCTTCCCAAGAATGCTATAGGTTTAGGGTAATTACTTGTTCTTGCAGTTTTGCGGGTTAAAATAAACGATCACTGTAGTTTGTTTTTCTTACAGCCCAACGTTTAGGTCTTTGCATTTCTGATTTTAACTGGAGTTGAGCCTTAGAAAAGGCTGAAGGATTAAGAGTTTAACATAATTTAATCTCTTCAAAACTTTTAGCAGGAGACTGTGTGGTTTGCAGATGTTTTTGGTTTTGGTTGTTGGTTTGTATTTGGTTCTTTTTTTTTTTGTTTCATGGTGTGAGCCTGGGGCTGGAAGATGGAGCTGGGAGCCCAAATCCTGATCTTGTACTGCCACTTATTTCCTGGGTGGTCTGGAAGAAAACACTCTCGAATTTCTTGTCTTGAGGATGAGGTAGGGATGTTCCCCTGCCCTCAGGAACATTCCCATCCCAGGGGGCACTGAGCAGAGCAGATATCGGGGTGGGAGCAGCCTGTGGGGCCAGGGGAACTTGGAGTCTGGAGTCATGGAATCACAGAATCATAGAATCATAGAGCCATGGAATAACAGAATCATAGTCATAGAATCATGGAATCATAGAATCATGGAGTCATGAAATCATAGAAGCAGAGAATAATGGAATCATGGAATCATGGAATCATAGAATCATAGAGTCCTAGAGTCATAGAATCATAGAGTTATGGAATCATAAAATCATGGAGTCATAGAATCATAGAATCACAGAATCATAGAGTCATAAAGTCATAGAATCATAGAGTTATAGAATCATAGGTTTATAGAATCATAGAGTCCTAGAGTCACAGAATCATAGAGTCATGGAATCATAAAGTCATAGAGTCACAGATTCATGGAGTTGTAGAATAGTTTGTGTTGGGAGGGTCCTTCAGAGGCCATCTAGTCCAGCCCTCCTGCAATGAGCAGGGACATCTTCAATGAGATCAGGTTGCTCAGAGCCCCATCCAACCAGACCTCGAATATGTACAGGAATGGGGCATCCACCACATCTCTGAGGAAGCTGTGCCAGTTCCTCACCACCCTCGTTGTAAAAAACTTCTTCCCTTGGAAGCCACTACTCCTTGTCCCATAGAGTCTTGTACGGTGATGAAGCCCAGGCAAAGGTTGCCCAGAGAAGCTGTGGCTGCCCCTGGATCCCTGGAAGTGTCCAAGGCCAGGCTGAATGGGGCCTGGAGCAACCTGGGATAATGGAGGGTGTCCCTGCCCATGGCTGGGGGTGGGACTGAATGATTTTTAAGGTCCCTTCTACCCAAGCTATTCTGTGCTTCTGTGATTATATGACTCAGATAAGCAGCGTGGGTTCACTGGGAGGGTAAAGCTGGCACCTCCATCTGGGAAGGAGTTTATTACTAACTAATAATGGGTTGGAGGATGCAGACGCAGACACTCTCCAGAGAGGTGGCAGCAGGGCTTGTTTATCATGCCTGGCTATTTTTTGCCCTTTTTGTTTTAACCTCTGTATCCACAAAGAACACCATGGCTCTTGTCCCGACACCCAGCCCAGTGGATGCTCACAATTCCCCGTGCTGGGGGTGTTCCCTGTCTGTGCTGGCCCCTGATTCAAGCTATCAAAGTTCTGATGATTTATTATTCATAGAATCATGGAATGGTTTGGGTTGGAAGGGATCTTAAGAGCATCCAGTGCCACCCCCTGCCACGGGCAGGGACACCTCCCACTATCCCAGGTTGCTCCAAGCCCCATCCAGCCTGGCCTTGGGCACTGCCAGGGATCCTGGGGCAGCCACAGCTTCTCTGGGCACCCTGTGCCAGGGCCTCACCACTGTCATTCAGTTTGTCACTGGTCAGTGTCTGCCCTTTGCTAGATGTGGTGCTACCAAAATTAAGTCCATGGCTGACCATCTCCCATTGCTTTTGCAGAGGTTTAAGCCCTTCTCTGAGCACACCAAACTCAGGTGCACCCCAAGGAGACCTTGCAGGTTGTTGTGGCCATCTCTTCTTCTGGAGGATGGACCCTGGCAGTGCCACCACCATCCCTGGGGAATGCTGGGGTGATGGCTGCAGGAGCCAGGGGAATGGGCAAGTCTGGAGAACCTTGCAAGCCACCTTCCCTTCCCCCTTGCCTCCCCAGGCATTCATATCCCTCCAGCCCTTCCTCCTCTAAGATAATTAAGGGCACAGGAGAAATTAAGTTAATTCTGTTGGGGCTGCTGCACGTCTCTTATCACCAGTTCTGCCTTCCCTCCTTCCCACATATGTGTAATTAAAGCAGGTTTTTCTGCTAGAAGATAAAACACCTTGTTCATCAAGACCAGTTTTGGTCACAGCAGTGCTTGGCTTAAACTTTTAGTCCTCCTCATGGAAACTTCTCAAAAACTCAGCCAAAATGCTCAACTCCCTGTGGACTCAGGGTGAATCCCCCTTCCCAGTCAGTCCCCAGGAGGATCCTGCTGTAAAGGGCTGTCAATCTGTAATGGGTCACTTTGGGTCACTGACCGACCGTCCCTGCAGTCCCTGCCCAGCTGGATTAAATAACAGCCTGTGCCATTTTTAAATGCTGCCATGGCAGTCACCCTGGCAACCTTAAAACAGCCCCCCCATGCCAAGCCCTGGGGCTGCCACAGCCACCCCGAGCCCTGGGGACAGATTTAGGAGAGGCACAAAGCAAAACAGCACCAAAGGGCACAAGGACAGCACAAGGCCTTCCTTCCTGTGCCAGGGAGCGATGAACCTTGTGAGATCCCCCGTGTCCCTGTGATATTGTGGGAGAAGGGAAAGAAGGGGCAGGGAAAGCTTTCTGCCTCCTCTGCCTGCAGGAAGCCTGAAAACAAGAGGCAGGGCTGGCAGGGAGCAGGGAAATGCCCTGGCCACCAACAAACAGAGGTTATGGCCAGTGCTCTGGGGAGAAAAATGTTGGGTCACCAGCTCAAAGACCAGGAGGGAGCTCATCTGGGTGAAGGCTTTCTGCAGGTCATGGAACTGCACTTGTGAACTCATCCACCAGCCCCTGCCCCCTGGGAGGGCCCTGAGCACTGATGTCCCCCCTGCAGGTGACACTGACCCATCCAAGAGCTGTGGCTGCCTGCTGCACACCCTAAATCATGGACTCACAGAGTGGGGTGGGCTGGAAGGCACCTTAATGATCATCCAATTCCAAACCCCTGCCATGGGGGGTTTAATCCTCTAGATTAGGTTACTCCAAGCCCCATCCAATCTTGTACACTTCCAGGGATGGGGCAGTCACAGCTTCCCTGGGAAACCTGTGCCAGGGCCTTGCCACTCTCAAAGAGAATTTCTGTTTAACATCCAATTTAAACCTGTCCTCTTTCACTCTTTCTCCCTTGTCCTGTCCCTCCAGGCCCTTGTCCCAAGCCCCCTCCATCTCTCCTGAAACTTCTTTTGGCACTGGGAGGGCCTCCAGCCCCTGGAGCATCTCCATGGCTTCTCCTGGACTCTGTTCAACAACTCCAAGTCCTTTTTGTGTTGAGGGCCCCAGAGCTGGACACAACACTGCAGGTGGAGTCTCACAAGGACAGAGCAGATTGGGACAATCCCCTCACTCTGCTTCCTTGCTGGATTTATGAGACTCCAAACAGGCAGTGCTTTATCAAACCTTGGATCAGTGCCACTCTCCCTTCCTTCTTGCCCTGTTGTCTCAGGTTCAAGGGTACAATCCCCACAGTGTAAAGAGTCACAGGGTGACAGCTGAGCCATGGTTGCTGCGTGTTTTCCAGTGCCAGGTGTTCCTCACAAAGGCAAGGTGGCATTTTCACCTCATTTGTTTCATTACAGCTGCAGGTGTCCATTCCTTATCTCTTTAAAGCCCATCTAAAGTCCCAGGATGAAGACCAAGGCTAAGGCTCATATAAAAGGGGATTTTTTAGTACAAGGTGCAGTTCAGAGAAATAAAAGTTGCAATGATGCCATTGGTAAAACTAGGATCACCCAATTATTCTATAAATCGGCAGGTTTTTTGTGGAAAAAAAGTGTTTTCCTAAGTGTTTTTTTTTAACCTGGGAGTTCAGGTTCAGCAGGAGTGGGTGCCTCTCCCAAAGACTCCGTGTCAGGTTAGGCCAGCTCTGAATCTGTTCCTGCAGCTGCTTTTTGTGACCATGCTCCCATAAATATGAGCTGAGCAACAATTGCAGGGAATATTGTGGCTGCCCCTGCCAGCACCTCGAGGCTTTGCTACAAGGTGGTTATTGATCCTGGTAGATAACAGTCTTTCCATGTAGAAAGCAATAGTATCTTTCACAGTTAATTAGGCTGTAAATTATTGCTGATTATTTTCATAACTTTGGACTTGGCTCTAGTTTGTTGTATTTTTTTTTTTTTTTTTTGAGGGGAGAAATAGTCATGGTTTTATTTTCATAAGAATCTTCTTAAGGCTTATTGATGGGAGTCACTTTCAGGGCTCATTTAAACGAGACACGTCCTCAAAGCCTTTGCTGAATCAAAGGTTCCTCAGAGCTCTCCCAGCATTTCAAGCTTTTCTTTTTTTTTTTCCTTTCCTTTTTTTTCCCCTCACTTCACCTTTTCAGTTGCACGATCCTGAGGGCAGAGATGGCGTGATAGGAGTTTCAGCTGCGGGGCTGGGGGTGCTGTGATTGCCAGCAGGATGCAGGCTGGTGATAAGGCACAGCTCCGTGAGGTGTTGGGTGCATTTGATCCTGAACCATGCAAAAGCAAGAGGAACATTGCATTCCTCTGCCTCCCATTCATGCGTTTCACCACAAGGGCTGCTCTCTGGCCATTCCGCAGTGGGTGTGAAAGATTAACATCCTCGATAGCAGAGCCAAACCCCCGGCTGCAGATAATTATGCAGAAGGTATCTCATCCTCCCCGGGGTCACTCTTCTACCAAGTGTTTTCACTCAACCTGCCAGTTTTTTGGGGAGGAGATAAGCTCGCTTGAACATGTCTCCCGAGTTGCAGAGCTGTTAATATTGGATAGAGCTGGCTGCTCACTTCCTCTTCTACCTGTTCTCTTCTGTGCTTCTGACAACGCAGAGAAATGCTCTGTGCTTCTAAACCAGCAGTGAGGATGTTCCCATTCCTCATAACATGAAAGCACCAGGGCAAAGAGACACTCAGCCATTAAAGCTTGGTTTGGAATGCAAAGGTGTGCCCAAAACACCCTCTTCTGTCTCTAGTTTCTGTCAGTTCCTTAGGAGATCAAGGGAGCAATGATCATAAAATCCTAGAATGGGTTGGGTTGGAAGAGACATTAAGATCATCTCATTCCACCCCATGCCATGGGCAGGGACACCTTCCACGATCCCAGGCGGCTCAGAGCCCTCTCAAACCTGGCCTTGGACACTTCCAGGGATCCTGGGGCAGCCACAGCTTCTCTGGACACCCTGTGCCAGGGCCTCCCCATGCTCACAGGGAAGAATTTCCTCCTGACATCTCATCTAAACCTCCCCTCTGCCAGTTTAAAGGCATTGCCCCTTGTCCTATCACTTCGTGCTCTTGTCCAAAGCCCCTCTCTAGTTCCCTTGTATTCTCCTTTAACCATAAAGCCTAATGGACTCTTCTTTGGGTTTGTCCCCTTTCCACAGTCCACAGAGAAAACTAAAGAACATGTTCAGATCCCTCCAGTTCAGGGGTGAGACTCATCTCACCCAGGATTTTCTCTACAGCTATGCCCAGGCTCCCTTTAGAGCCAGGGGTGAGAAAGTGGCAGTCCCTGAGGGCACCTATTTTAAATGTCAGTTTTGGGATGAAATGAATCATGTTCCAGCAGTTCCCATTGCTCTTCACTGTTACAAGTAGAGTGTTGAACACCCCAGAGAGAGAAACCCCCCACCCCAGTGCCTGATGTGGGTGTTGTGGTCCCCTCTCTCAGATGCAGCCTGTGAGGAGCAACAGGAGATGGGATTAGGCTGGGTAAAAATAAGGTTATTTTCTTTTCCCCTCTCTGTTACTGAAGGACAAGGAAGGCAGCTCAGATTATCCACTCCTCTGAGGGCTTCTGGCTTTGTCTTTTAACTGCTGTGTTTATTCATTGATCAAATATGGGAGAAAAAGAGGTTTTGGGACGTGTGGTTCTGCCATCCCAGCTGGTGAGATAAGTAGACCCAAAGAAGAAAATTAGTCCTGCTCCTGCAAAGGGCCCTCTTAAGATGTCTAAAGTTGCATGGACCAATCATTTTGTATTAAGCTGATTGGGCACAGTTTGCTCTGTTGCCTCCTTCATAGAGAAGAGCAGCCTTCCTCCAGAGACTGAAAACCACCAGCATTTTATAGAAGTGGGCATTGACAAAAAAAAGTGAAATAGAAAACCAGCCATTAAAAAAAAAAACCCTTTTAAACAGCAGATGAAAGACATATCATGCAACTTTCAGGGAAGTCAGACAAACCTTGACATGCTCCAGTCAGCAGAGGTGAAAATGGAAATGTAGGAAGTGTGGTGTGAAATTGTAGGGCTCTCCTGGTTCTGCAGCCCGCGCCCGGAAAGCGCCTTGGCGCATTTCTGAAGTGCAGATTTAGCACAGCATCCTGGGAGAGCACATTTCAGTTCCTGCATTTCATTCATTTTTATGCCTTTCTAATGCAGATGCAGCTGAACTATAGCATTGATTCATGCACACACCTCTTTTCCATATAGATGATGACTGCATCAAAGAAGCCAGTGCTCTGAAATAGCACACAGTGAAATACCACAGCAATTCTCATTTGGAGTCTATAGTGGGAGAGCAATTTCCAAAAATGAAGGGCAAGGTTCCTAATCCATAGCAGCTTTTTGCCAAAGAGATGTGGGAGAGAAGAAACAGGATGCATCCTGCATGAATCATCGCTGTAACCACCCTGGATTTATTAACTGAAATTATGAGGAATAACCAAAAATGATTAAAACCTCAAATGTCTGGTGAAAGGCGTCGCCTCGAGCACTGGGTGTTGTGAGATAGTGCCGTAGCCTTCCTGTTGATTTCAAAGAATTGAGGGCTAAAAGGTCAGGCTTTCAAGACCAAATAATTCATTGTTTAAAATTACGGGACAGCCATCATCACCACCTATCCCAGAGAGGGGTAAAGACATCTCCAGATCCTGGGAACCTTGTCCTTCCCCAAAACAGGGAGACTACAACCACCCCTTTTCCTTTACACTCACCAGCTCATGGGTATTTGCACAACTGCTGCCTCCCACTCCTGCCTTAGAGATCCCAAATTCCCCCTTCATTACCACCACCACCCACCTGCAGATTCACCTTCACCAAGGTGTTGAGCCACATCCTTAGCATGAAGAATATCCAGGTTTGGGGCTCAGGTTTTGGCAGAGCAGTGACAATTTCTCCTCGGGGTTCTTCCTCCAGGTGTTGCTTGGTGAACCCACCCCTGGCTGCCTGACCAGAGGGAGAGGGGCACAGGCCACCCCCATGCTGGAAGTGGCTCTTCTGTATCCAAAATTATGCTCAATACTGCATGTTCTGAGCTGGTGCCTTTGACCTTCCCCCAAAACAATCCCTGAGACCCCAGAAGCTGGGAATTCTGTGAGCTTGGAGGGTGTGAAGGACCCATGGGGTGATCAGTGGAAGGAGCAGGACTTTTCCTGCCCCTCAAGTCCCATCCCTTCCAGTGCACTCCTTCCATATTTTACCAGCTTATTTGTACATTCAAATTCTGCTCAGTTATGTCCTGGCTACCATGGATTCCAAATCAAAATTCCTGCTCTATCCAGTGAGTTCTGCAGGGCTGTCCTTGGCAGCTGGCTCTTGCAGGCTCCTGGAGGGAAGCTTGGGCTGCTGCTTTCCCTTGCTGATTATCTCCCAATATCAGCTGCAGAGCCCCTGCTCCTCCAGTGCCCTGCTCAAGCTGCCCCTTTCCCTGTCCTTGGACATCTTCACTATCCATGGACTCCAGTGCCCCTCCTGTTGTGGTTCAGCCCCGTGAGCTCCCTTTGGGATAACAGTGTGCAGGAATTGTGTGTCCCTCCATTTGCCATGTCCTGGCCTGACTTTCTGCCCACTCTCAGCCTTGTCCAAACTTCCCAGGAGGGAGAGATTTGAGCTTTATGGTCCCCAACAGAGAAAGCATCACTGCAGTGAGAAGTATTGGAGAATGAGAGTCTAGAGCATCTCCTGGCTGCTGGAAACTGCCCTGAATAAGCTGGATGGAAAGTTTCACTGGGTGACATCAAGGACACGCATCAAGGACTCACAGTGAATCCTGGGGTACACAGCCCTTGTCTCTTTCTGTGCTCACTTTACAGCTGGGTCTGTTCCCACACCCTTCTTTGCCACCTGCTGATGGAGAAGTGAGGAGGGAAGAAGAGATGAAGATATTCCTCCCAGAGGGGTCTGTTCCTTCTTGGGCAACCCTCAGGATCTGGAGATAACAATGCATTTCCTCTGTACTTTAGAGGGGCCAAGAGAGGCAGGGAAGCTCAGAACTAAGCCACCAGCCAGGTCATTTCCACTCCATGCTCTCAGAGCTCAGGCAGAGGGAGGAGAAGGGCTGTTTGTTGGTTTTTCCCTTCCCAGCTCAACAGGCACAGTGATACTTCAACATCCTGGAAAACACAGCAGAGGTAGGTGGCTCTACCCAGGAGCAAAACAGCCTAAATTGTAACACTTAAAGACAGAGACATCCTGTCAACACGAGGGTTTCTGTATAAACCAGCCAAGGGGTGAAAAATCTGGAAGGGATGGGTGTGAATTTGCCAGGCAGAATAGAGGGCAAGGAAGTCCTGGGAACAAGGACTGGAAATGACATTCAGAGACCAGGCAGCCTCTCCATGGTGTGCATGGCTCAGCTCTGGGTTCTGCACTCCCCACATTCAGGGGTGTTCATCTGGGGAGGCTGGATACCCACTCCTTGCTATTTTTAAAGCTGAATGTTAATATCTTTAATTACCAGAGCTCCAGGAAGAGAGCCAGAGCTAAAAAGTATCTACTAAGAAACTGCCAAGAAACACTGTTAAACAGGATCTAGGAAAAAAGCCAGGCACAAAAATTTATGATCTTTATCTCTGCAATAATAATTTCTCAGTGGTCAACCGAGGAGCAGAACAAAGGTCACTGGTTTTGTATCAGCTGGAGTTTGTGAAATCCTTTGTTTCCTTCACTGTGAGCTCCTACAAATGAACACAAAAACCTGACGATCCAGGCTGACCCATTTGCCCCCGTTCTTTCCCCAAGACCCAAAAACTCTGCATTTCCAGGTCAGAGACCTTCCCAGCACTGGACAAAGCCCAGCCTGGATCCTCATCCAGGGAAGAGGCGTGTTTCCCCTTATTAAACAAGATACCCATAGGAATGGTCCAGTGAACTTCTGTGTTGCTGAACCCACCTCACATGAAGAGTCACGTTGATCCTATAGAAGAATTTTACATTTGCACAGATGCAAGAACCAACCTCATCTCAGGTTTCCTCCTTTCCAGCATGATGGGGGACAGGCAAGGGACCTGTGAAGACCTCTGCAAATAAATCAAAGGAGAAGAGGCTCTTTTAAAATTATTATTTCCTGGTTATATACTGGAAACAATTCTAGGCAAAATATACACAGTTTGCTTCTTGACATGGCTGCCAAGATTCCCAACTTTACAATGAGGATCAGATTTCAGAACACTTCCAAACCAGCCCCCACAAAAATTAATTGACTATCCAGGAAACCCTTGGCTTTGGATGTTGTTTATTTTTAAGGTAAAGTTCTGATCCCAGTGACTGCAGAGGGAAACTCTGAAAAGATGATCTCTGTGAGCCTTAATGACTCAGAGGGTGGGATTCAGTGCCTACACACAGGAGCCTGGTGCCATCTGAGATGCCCTTGTATATCTGAGACATCCCACAGTGCTGGCACAGGGACACAGAGCCGAGGGAAGACGAGCAGTCCTCAGAAGCAAGAGCTGGAGTCTGGGGCTGGATACCCCAGAGCTTCAAACTTGGCTCTGGGAAATGGTATTTAGACAGCCAAATCCAGCCCTAACACACACATATAAAATATATATAATCAAATCAATCAGCCACTCAATCAATCACGGGAGATACTTCCAGATCTTCGGGTTTCATGTCAGCTCTGGAGGCAATTTAAGCAGTATTTCAACACTCAGGACTGTGTTAGAAACACACTATTCGCTTCACTGACACTTCCAAGCATGCTGAAGCACTCAGCTGGCCCGGGCTCCCTGCTCCCACCCTTGCTGCTCACAGCCTCTTCTCCATCCTCTGTTCCTTCTGCAGCTCCACCATAGATTACACGAGAAAGAGAAGAGGATTTAGTATTTTTTTCCAAAGGAGAGGTGTGCAAAATGCAGGAGGCACAGACTTTCCACTGGGCAAAGCTGTGACGAGGTTTATGGTGCCCTGAGGGGTAATAGAAGGGCCTGGCACATGAACCACCAGCAGCAGCTCTGGGGCAGCATTACCTCAGAAAGCCAGCGCCCTCACGGAAAAGCAGGATATTTTTAGTTTACCCAGTGTATTTAAATCATCATGGAGTACATTAAAATTATAGTAATTATCCCACCTTCTCATGTGGGATTCTGGGAGGTGATGGATTGGTGGATCGTGTGCTCGTTGGAGTCGTCTTTGGTGAGGTCCTTCTGCAAAACAGAATTGTTTTGTTTTCCCCGTGTTACAGCTGCAGCATTCCTGGCCCATTAGTGCCTGTCATTTGAATACTGGGATCTGTGCACAATCCACCCTTCCCTCTCCAGCAGCCTCCTCTCACAGCACCCCAGAGCTGAGACAACCCCCGTGACACCAACACCTTCAAAACAAAAATGCATTTGCGCACTCCTGGAGTTGTGAGCTTCCACATGCAGGCGAGGCTGGTGTTTTCTTCGTGGCAGTATTTAACCTCTGAATCATTTCTGCTTTCCCCTGCACGGCTGCACTGCGGGGAAATGCAGAAAAACCTGATGGTCCCGCAGCCCCTGCTCTCATCTCACTGCCCCACCAGCGCAGGCTGGAGAAAGGGATTTATTTCACAGCAGCTTGGAAGAAGAACTGTGAAAAAATGCAACTTTTTTCACAGGAAAAAAAAAAACCAACTCGATGCATTCTTTCCCAGATAAGAAGCTTCATGTTTCTGATTGCAAAGAAAAAAATAGGGAGAAATTGAGCAGAACAATCTTGATGAAGAAACCATTTCCCTTATAAATCGCCACCACCAAATTCTGGGTTATCTCCATTTTTAAACCCTCTGTTGAAGGACGGTGCTTCTGATTTCAAGATAAGGTCTCATCTCCTTCTTTTTGTTTCTTTTCAGGAAAACAGGAATATTTATCTTAAAAATGGTTCCTGATTCTTCTTGATGGATCAAAAGTGGGGAGAAATCCCCAGCAGCTCTCCTGGTGGGGTGACAGGTTTCTGCCAAGCCTTGAATTGTTCCCCAGCCTAGAGTGGCCTTGGAGGCTCCCCCAGCCCAGCAGAACCTTGGAGGTCCCCCCAGCCCTCTGTGACCTCGGGGTCCCAAACCCCTGTGGCAACTCTGGATCCCTGTGGGGTGTGAGAAGTCCCCATTCCCCTCCTCTGCATGTGGGAAACCTTGCCAGCATCTGGCCATTCCCCTGCCTCACACCCATGTCCTCTGGCCCCTTCCCAGCTCCTCCAGCAGCATGTTCCTGATTATTTACTCTCTCTAAATGCTGCAGAAAAATGCTGCTTCTCCTGAATACTAAGTGAGGAGAAAAAAAAAGCTCATTCCCTTGCTGGACTGTGTTTGTTCTGTGGTTTGAAGTTCGTTGTTGCTGCTGAAAGCTTTTTTGACCCTTGTAGGTATTTGATCCAAGTGACCTCTGGTGTTTGGGGCACTGATACAATCCCACACCGAGCTTGTTCTTGCACAGATCTTAAATATCTGTGCATCCATCTATCCATACATATAACTATCTTCCTCTTTTTCTTCTTCTCTCTTTCATTCCAGTGCTATCTGATCAGTTCTTGGCTTTCCCTACACTTCTTTCATTGAATTAATATCTTTCCCCTGAGGATGTGCTCTCCCTCTCCTTGATTTTCTCTTTTTACACCCTGTCACTTCCCTCTCCCTCCTGCCTGCTCCCGACCCACTCCCCTTCCCCCTGCACTGCCAGTTTGCAGTTGCCTTATGCACCCAGCATAACACATATATATTTAAATGGGGTGATTTCCACTAATGTAAGGAGTCTGGCCCATTAATTTCAATAGTGGAGCTGACAGCCCAGGCCTGGAGTCTCATTGCCTGGTGACACATGAGTACAGCTGCTCCAACTTGACAGGGAACTGTTTCCAGGGCCCTGGCTTGCACATCTGCAGGAGGAAGGAAATTCTTTCTGTAGCGCTGGAAAAAATAAAGCTGCCTAGATTTCCCTCCCTCCCCCCCGCCCCCAGATGATGATATTCATCATTCAAGCGTTTCAGCTGAGTGGGTGTTTAATTCAGAGTTTGGAGGGGGACGTTTATGGTGTGCCACAAGCTTTGCTGGTGAGCCTTTGTTCCAACCAAGGTGGTGCTGCTTTTACCAAGGGCTTCTCCCAAACTCCCTCAGAGCATTGATGACATGCAGCAAAGCTGAGGACCCTGATGTTCTCAGAACCAGCTGCTGGATTAAAACAGAGGATGTGTCTCTCCTTGATGAGGTTGTTATGTTGATGGATTTATCTGACATGGCTCTAGCAGGACTTCAACAGACAATGCCAAGTTTGGGTCAAGTCCCGGTCTGAGGCATCACTTACGGGTTTTGAAGATGGTGGAAGGTCTAGAGGGGAAGCCATAAGAGGAGCAGCTGAGGTCACTTGGCTTGTTCAGCCTGGAGAAGAAGAGAGTGAGGGGAGACCTGATCATGGTCTGCAGCTTCCTCCTGGGAGAAGAGCAAGGTCAGGTACTGATCTCTGCTCTCTGGTGGCCAGTGACAGGATCCAAGGGAATGGCTGGAGCTGTGTCAGGGGAGCTTTAGGTTGGGTATCAGGAAAAGATCCCTCACCCAGAGGATGGTTGGGCACTGGACAGGCTCCCCAGGGAATGGTCACAACCCCGAGGCTGCCAGAGCTCAATGCTCTGAGGCACAGAGTGTGATTCTGTGGGCTGTCCTGTGCAGGGCCAGGAGCTGGACTCAATGATCTTCATAGGTCCCTTCCAACTCAGGATGTTCTGTCATTCCATGAGTTTATGACCAGTTTTGCTGATGGGACCCAGAAGACCACATCAGCAAAGCTGCAGGAATTGGCTCAAACTTTTCAGAGTTTTGCTTCCAGCTGTGCCAGGAAAATGTTTTCATTAACACCAAAAACCCCTCCAGCTTTACTTCCTCAGAGTAAGCTGAGTATTCTCACCCACCACATCCTCAGGTACCTGAAAAGACTGAGAGACCTGTAGCAGAGGTTTTGTGCTGCAACATTTTGGTGACATCTCACCCTGCATGGGATCTTCTTCTTGGACAGAAGGAGGAGGAGGACCATAAATGCCACTCATGGGATGCAGCCATGGGGGATAAATCCTAACTCAAACATGAAAAACATGGGGAAAAAGGGAGGACCATTGAAGCAGGGCTGTTACTTTCAGTTAGAAAAGCCAAGTCCGCAGAATGGACTGCACACTCCTCTCCCTCGGAGTACAAACCAATGTTTTCAGTCTCTGATGTTGCTTTCCCATCTTTCTGAGCAAAAATCAGGTGCTGAGGATATCGACCTGTCACTGTTTATATAATTCTTGCTGCAGCATGCACCAGATTTGCCTGGAAATGGAGGATGAGCACAGGTCTAAACATGTCACAGAGTGTCAAAAAAGTGCATTAAACTCTGGGCAACTTGAGGTGAGACACTGAGAGCTTTGGGCTGGTTTTGAAGCATAATCAGCTGCTTTAACGTGGAGGAAAAGGAAATAGCTGCCACTGAAGTTGTGGGGCTGTAATTCAGACGGTATTTAGAATACTAGTGAGGAAATTTATAGGGAAAAGTCACCCAGTCGGCTGTGCTGCCAAGATCTCCCTGGATTAGGTCTTGGAAAGCAGAATTTTTACACAGTTCCTGCTGAAGGAGAGCAGACTCACTCACAGACCTTATTTCTGAACAGAGGCTGAAGAAGTGTAAGGATATGAGCAACTGTTGAAGTTGGCCCTGCTTTGAGCAGGGGGATGGATTGGATTATTTCCAGAGGTCTCTTCCAACCAGATTTTTCTGTGATTCTGTGGTTCTATGCTAACATTTGCTGGATCTAGGTGGAATTCTGTAGCTGCTAAAACACAGTAGGCTAAAGCGTTTTGACCTTTAGGTCAGAGATATTGTGGGAGACCTCAGCCTCCACTCTCCTGCCAGGCTCTGGTCCCCTCTTCTTGATGAAGGAGAAAATTTGTACAAAATAGGTTTGGCAGTGCTGTGTACCATAGATACTACGAGCTTTTTTTTCCTAAAAAGAGACAAATCTGGTCTAAATTAAAAAATCAAGATCTTCTTTCAGAAGTCTGTTGGAAAGGCAACAGCAAGAACCATTGCTCTGTAACTGAATAACCAAACCCCAAGAGCCAGTCAACTAATCCAGGGTACATATTTGCATTCAATAATATGGTCATTTATTGCACCTTGTGACCTACTGAAACATGAACAGGGCTTTTCCCTTCCCTGTATTTCACTGAGTTTCCTTGCAACACTACCCCCAGACATCTGACATGATGAACTTGGATTTTCCAGAGAAAACTCCTGGTTTGTGGCTTTCATTTTGTATCCTTCCTAGAGCAGCAAATATCCTAGTCCAGGTGATAAGTCAGAGGTGGGAGGAAGGGGACTTTGTTTTCCTTAATATAGTTAAGAAAACTTTAGCTTTTGTGATGTTGAGACACCCTGGGAAGGTGATGGGCAATTTTACACAAATATCAATGCTGAGCCAATTTCTGCATTAACAGCATTAAGGGTCCAAGCATCCCTTTCTTCTTGGTTTGGTTCAGAGCAGGTAATTAGGTGTTTCTGGTTTGTTATCCTGTCTCATGACTGGTTTGGGGCTGAAATGATGCAACCCCAACATATGGTGGTGATGAGCTGAACCCTCATTGGGAACTCTGTTGACTAATCCAGATGGGATCCCAGACTAATCTCAGGAGGAGGAGACCAAATGATCCAACAAAAGCCTTCTCAGCCACGTTTTCAGGTTTCATCTCCATTCTCACCACTTTTAAAAGCATATTTAAAGACCCTGCCTTCTCTGGTTGCTTCTTGCACAAATCTAGCCCTACCTGAGTGTACTGAACTGTGATTCTCTAAAATGTACGGTCCCCAAGAGTCCAGTTCTGTGATTTTGGAGTCACATGGCAACAAGCAGAAGCCAGTCCTCCCCTCTGAGCCTCTTGTCCCAGCCCACAAGCCCTGGCAGTCCATGGCCCTGCTGCAGCTTTCCCCAGCAGACAGGGGAAGATGCTGATCTGACTGTCTGACAGAGTTCAGACAACATCAGATCACTCATGATGTAGAAATGACCCCTCCTCTCCACAAAGGGAGCCTTCCATGACCAATCCTTAAGGAGACGTCCATGATGGACATCTAAAAGTTGGTGAGATGACCCCTAGTCCAAAATCACAGAGAAATTCCTCCTAGGACTTGGGAAAAGAGAATGACCACATTCTTTCCCATCCTCGCTTTCAACTAATTTGAGCTTGTTTGCTTATTGCAGAGCAATAAAGTAAATGTATGGCTGCTCCCTTGCCTGCCTCTGACTTTGAATTGGGCTCTGAAAGACACAGCAGGGATGGATTTGGGCTGCCTTGAAACATGGATCACATGGTAAATTATTTATTTGCCTGTTTATACCCTGCAATAAAAAAATACACAAACAAAACCTTCCTCTTCCCCTCTTAAATGTCCCAATTTATGTGCGTAGAGAGTTTACACAACCCCCAGCTCAGTTTGTTTGGATCATACTCGGCGTCTGGACAATTTGCAAGCACTTGGAGAGCTTCAGGGGCACAAACAAGTGCTGGTGCCCCTGGTCCTGCAGGGAGGAAGGGAGGAACATTTGGACCCAGCTCCTTGCCAAGGTCACAGGCAGAACAGGATTTCAGGTTCAGCGGAGCAAACGTGGGAAGATCTGCAGAGGATCTGAACTTTGCAGGACTGAAGTCCAGAGGCTGTGTCCTGCCTTGCATCTTGTTTGTTGCTCTGGCTGATGCACCCTCCTTTTTTCCAGAGAGTTCCTTGGGTCAGGACAAGATTCTCTTTGCAAATTTGCAGTCAGCACAGGATAATGAGATCTTTCTCTAGAATAGCATTCATCTTACAACTCCCTTCCTAACCTAAATGCTGAAGAAAACACAGCCAGAGGTTTCCTGACTTGGGCACTGATTGTGAACTGAGATATCCTGGGATGCAACCAGTGGGCGATGGATTTTGCAGTGATGTGTGGGGTGTGGTAAATCCCACCAGGACAGAGAGGGTATTGAAAATGGGCATTTCCCATGAGTCTCACAGGGCAGATTTTGTCCCAGAATTAATGCAGCTTGTAGACATCAACTTGATACATAAAAGCAGGCTGGAGGTTTCACTTGCTGCCCAGTTAGATAAGTGTATCCCACGTGTCTGTGCCATGGAGAAACGTGGCAGCATAACTTGTCCCTTAATCACCTAAAATGAGTGCTCAGGACATCCAGCTGGAACTGGGAGCTGAGCTTCACTTGAGGAAGGACAGAATCAGCTTTCCCTTAGTTGAAAGGAAGATAAAACAGTGTTTTGGTGAGAGATCATGTTGAAAAGCAGGTTGGAGAGAACAGTCAGCCTGTTGATAGTCAATCAGCTCATCTTGCTGGGAGAGCTTTCCAGAGCACCTGACAGCATGTGATGTGTTTGCCCTCACAACTCACTATGGGGCTGTCACAGGCAAAGGAGGAAGCTGCAGTGACTCTTCTTCAGGTCTGCCTTTAGCTGTGTTTTCCCAGCTCAAACCTGACCTTTTCTTCCCTTTAAGTCAGTAGACCTGCTGAGTGATGGGGGGACAGGATGCTGATTTGGGCAGTGCTGGTCCAGAATTACCAACTCCACCATTTAAAAGGATGATTCCAATCCCATCTACCCTTAGGAAACTGGGTGTTCCATTGTTCAAATATGGTCCTTCTAAATCTTCAATGCTTCACCCTTTTCTTCATCGCCACAGGAACTTAAAACATACTTTCCCCAAAAGTGAAACCTTAAAGGGCCTGGTAATTGCCTGACCCCAGAGAAATGGAAGAAAAGGAACAAACCTTATGGATCTGCCAAGGAGAGATGGAGGTGTGTTTTCTTTTGTGTCTGGTCAATGGTACCTAAAATGCCACATTCACCAGGGACATGCAACACTTGATGAAGTCTGAAGGAGAATTGACCTGGGGTTTGAATGTGCTGCCCTTTCCTTGTTCCGTTTAACTGCACTTCTTTCTGAGCAAAGAGAACTTGCTGACGATTTTCAGAAATGCGTTTCTTCTGCTTCCCATTTTCTGCTCATACAAAGGCTATTGTGTGTTTTTATAGTGACTTCAGTCACTATAGCTACAAGAACATGATTGGTACCTTGGTATTTGAGCTTTAGTGTCCTTGCTGTGCACGTTGGGATCCAGCTCTTAGGCACTGAGTCCTTTAAAATTATGTCAGCATTAAAAGTCATGGTAGTGTAAATGTCTGCTGCTAAAACTTTGACAAGCTTCAAAAACAAGCATGACAACAAATTCAAGTCTGAGGTGGCTGTCTGAAATTTCCTCTAGGGCCACCACATCTCTGCCAGACATGGAGACTTCTGTGTTTTTTGCCTTGGCTGCCAACAGGTCATTCCAGGAGGGAGATGTCCATGGAAAGGCCACCAGGAAAGCACAAGGAACCCAGGAGCACAGTTCACACTTCTCCCATGGGACAAGGCAGGTGTTGCAGAACAGGGCAGTGATTTCTTTCTGAGGAGTATCATGATTTTGCCTAAGTCCTCACACACACACATAATGACCTAAATTCAGGTAATTTGGTCACTGCATTGCAATCCTTGTGTAGTTATTCCTCAGTCTGCATGTGACTGCACCCAATGAAGTGTAGGGCTTGTTGTTAATATTCTTCATGGCAATCTCTCTTAGGAAAGGTCCTCCGGTCCAAAGCAGACCTTGCCAATCTCCAGCTGCAGGAAACATCCACATGCCTGTGCTAGGAAGCTTCTCATTTGGTTTATCTCCTTTGTAGATGTCTACCCTAAGCTTTTCAACCTGAATTCTTATTTTTATAACAATTCAGATCAGTCTAACCAGTCTGGGCAATGGAGACTAGCACACAATTCATCCTGGAGTTGGACTCTAAACCAGAGCAGATGAATCAAGTCTTAAAAGTGCCTCTTTCAGTCCACTGACTGAAGGAGGGTCATGGGACAATGATTGCAGAGACAGACAGTGGTGCTGGAGCCATCTAAGGAGAGGTGAGTGGCATGCAATCTCTGATTTCTGGACCATCCCCAGCACACACAGCTCAGGAAGGATCCTCTCCATGCTCACACTGCTGGGCACTGGAGCCCAGGGGGCTGCTGTGGGTGGGGATGAACAGCTCACTGCCACCTGAAAGCCAGGTTGAGAACCAGCAGAAGCAGGTGGGAAGATGTGAAACCTTGAAGAATAATGATTTGAATGCCTGCTCTCTACAAAAGGCTTCTCATCAGCGGATCTCAGCCTGTCTCATGTGGTCGTCGCTGTCTGAGGAGTTACCTGTGATCACTTTGCAGCTAAACAAGTCTCTGGAGAGCCAAGTCCAAATTGACACCACGTGTGTCTCCTGAGCAGACCAGACTCCAACCAGCCTTCAAATGCATCATTTTGGAGTCAGATCTGGAGGTTGTCTGGATGCAAATTCAGAGGCAGGTCTGGGATCAGACCAGGGATGGCCTGAGGCACAAGACACATGCCAGGGATAGCTTCACGTGGGGTTTCTCTGTTTTTTTCTCTTCCATGCCAACCTCCTGGCCTTTTCTCTACCTCCTATGGCAGGACCTGGCCTGAACTGGACCAGAGAAAAGACATTTCTCTTTGAGAATAGGCTCTCCATGGGCTGTTCAGCGGTTTCTGAACTTCTTCACCTTCTCACTGTGAGAGGCATAAAATTTTAGCACATCAGATGAAAAGCCTCATTTAAAACCAGCATGATCTGGGGGCCTCTGTGTATCCCAGAGCCCTGCCTGCCTTGCCACGTGTGTGCTTCCCTTGCAACCCAGAGCCCCAGACACCTTCCCAACACCCGAGCAGCCGTGACAGCCCAGGCAGATCCAAAGTGTGTTTGCACAACTGCTGCAGCTGCACAGATCCCTGTGGCCAGGGCCTGTTGCACACCCAGAGTGCAGCTGTGGGAAGCACCAGCAGCCCAGTGGAGCCGTCCAAGCCTGTGGAAAACCTGGCAAGGTGGATGCAATCCTTTCTTCATCCGCCCCTTTTGTGCTTATCGATTGCAATATTAATAAAAACTCGTTCAAAGCTCCCTCAGCTTCCCAGATTACTTGGGAATAGTCCAAGGCTTCAGCCCCAGCCATGCTTGTAATGAGGGGACTTGGGGATCAAAAGCATTTTAAAGTGGCCTTGCTAATCAATCATCAACAATCGGGTAAATTAAGCCCTGCAGTCTTTCCTCTGCGAGCGAGGGATCTGCCGGACGTGTCCTTAATGAGCAGATTCCTGTCCCCTTAATATTCCTTAATACCTTTCTGGAGGAAATGAACCGCAGGGAGACTTTGTTGGTGGAATGAGAGGAATGCAGATAACCGTGGGCCTCTGCTTTCTCACACTGAGGGCTGAGAAAACCCCGGCTGGACGAGGGATGTTGGGCACGGCAGGGCAATTTCCTCCCCGAGATCCTGATAACGCTCCTGATAACTCCTCTGCCCACTGCCATTGCCAAGAGCAAGTGTTTGTTTTCCTTCTCGTGGCCAAGCTGAGCCCTCTCCTCACTCACCCCCTCCAAGGATCACGTCCATCTGTGCCTTCGAGGATCACGTCCATCTGTGCTGAGGGCTTGCTTCCTAAACCCACCAGGAAGATGAGCACATGCCCGAGGTAATGGCCCTGGAAGCAGATTCCTGTTAATTATTAACACACAAAAGGCAATGCAAATATCCCAGGAAGGCAGTGAAGCTTGGCTCATCCTGGGGCTGTTCTGGGATTGCTGGCATTTGTCACCTTTTTCCATGCAGGAGGCATGGCTCGCTCTGCTGCTCCCTCTGGGAGGCCTCTAATGAGTCCCTCTGGGGCTCAGGTTGTGCCAGGGGAGATTTAGATTAGATATAAGAAAAAATTTCTTCACTGAAAGGGTGGTCAGGCCTTGGAACCGGCTGCCCAGGAAAGTGGTGGAATCACCACCCCTGGAAGTGCCCAAAAGTTGTGTGGAAGTGGCGCTTGGGGACGGCGTTTTGTGGTGAACAGGGTGGTGCTGGACTAATGGTTGGACTCAATGATCTTGGAAGTCTTTTCCAACCTTAGTGATCCAATGATTCTATAACTTAGGACATGGGGCACGCCCCCTGTGTGACTTTGCTTTTAGTTTTGGTCTTCAGTGTGTGAAGAAGGTGTTAGGGAGAGCTTTGTGGCCTGCAGTAGGCCTTGGCTATGGGATGACGGGTTCTGCAGGCCTCCTGTGCCCACATCTCTCTCACTACTGTACCCCACCCTAAAAATCAAGGCACCAGCACTTCTTAGCAATTTTCAGAACATGGGGAACTTTTAAGCATGGAAATTGTACCCAGGTACAAGCAGTACCTGTGTGGAAAGGGATGGAACTCATGAGAAGGTGCTCTGGTAAATTCAGGTGGATGCAGACACGAATAATTTGGATTCTTTGGCCGTTCACTGGAAGATCACCAAATTATGCATAGCAAAACTGTTGTTCCTACATATTAGGATTGCACTGGTCCAAACTCCAGGAGAAGAGTCACACTCCATGTTACATTACAGGGATGCTTTCCAGCCAGAGGGAGCACACGGTGTAGGCAGAGGATTTCACGGAGATTTAACTCCTCCAAAGGCAGCCCAGCCTGGCAGGGTTTTACCTCTTAAGTGCGATGGCACAGCAATTAACACCTGCATCGTTCAGCACCCTCTGGGAGCGGGGGTGGGAAGGAGGAGCTGGAATGGAGAGTCCTGGCACTGCTGGGATCACAGCAGCCTGAACCTGAGCCCCCTCCACCTGCCTCTCATGAAGCATCCCTGGTCTGCTCCTCCTGCACAGCCACTCCAAATAAAAGGGGATTTATGAGATTTCTGTCCACAGGCAGCGAAAGCCGCTATCGATTACTGCAAGGCTCTTAAATGAGAGTAATTCACAGCCCTCTTCAGTTTGGAAGGCAAGCTCTAATTTAATATCATTATGTCTTCATGCCCCCACACATTCCACTGTCTCATTCACTGAGCTTTTATTGGGCTCTAGATAATTTATGGCTAGATATGCTGCCTTTTATCTGACCTATTTTTAGCTATTCTTGCTTTTTACATAATTTTTTCCCCTGCCATCACAACTGGCAATTAAAGTAAAAAGATTAAAAAAAAAAAAAAAATAAGAGATAAAGTTCCACCCAGCTTTAACCTGTATTTCTTTTCTTTTGTGTGCTGGAGGATGCTTTTGTTATTGCCACAGCATTTCAAAGACAGGAGTTAACAATAAAAACAATTCCCCCAGATTTTATTTCTTTCCTTTCTTCTTCATTTCAACAAAGTGCAAAGCGACTTCGACCCAGCTGCTGAGTACTCCTAAGTCATTCCATTTTCCCTCTGCAATTGAGGTCCAGAAACTTTCAGAGACTTTTCATGCAGGAGTTCAGGTGTCATCAGTCCCCAAGAGCTTCAAAGGAGGTTGGTGATGGACACCCCCAAGGTTGGACCCCAAAGTTTTCAAAGCTCTTTGATCCAGAAGGAAAAACATGGACAACTTGTACCTAGGGATGTGTGTCGGTGTGCATTTTTTTTTTTTTTTTATATAAGGAATCTTTGTTTTCTGATAATAAAAATATAAATAATATTTTGGGGTTTATAATTTAATTCTATAGGAAGAGAATATGTACTGTACATAGTTTTGTTTATAACTGACATGTTATTATTTAAATGTCGCATATGTGAATGTCTCAACCATTGGAATTATTTATCTGAAACAGCTGAAGGAATTAAACAAATGTTTCAGACTTTGAAGGCTGAAGATGTCCTTGTGCCCCTGAACCTTTGCTCACTTTTTCCAGTAATAACAGTTGATCTGCCTTTAAAAAAAGCAACCAAGCCACTCCAAGATATCTATTTTTCATGCTGTTTGGATTGCAAGTAAGGCCACATGATGGTGTAAATCACTCCCACTGACTTCAAAGCCCTTATTTCCTAAACTTTTTCCACGAAAAATTTTGCTCCATCAAATCTCTCAGTGGGGAAGGGTTTGGCCTTTTGCTCCCAGCCTTGGGTGCTGCATCCTCTGAGTTCTCCTCTGCTCTGCAGGGACAAACCAGGGTTTTCCTGGGCTGGGATGCCTGGCCAGCAGCTCTCAGGGTTGGTAATGGAGAGGGGAGGAGGGTGGTGGCACTGCTGTGGCACTGGGGGGACAGGCAGCCCAAGGGGGACACACAAAGAGCAGTCTGGTCAAGCTCACCATCACAGGAGGGACCTGCACACTGTGGGTGGAGGTGGATCTTGTCTGGACACACAAAATTGGCCATAGGATGGGGAGATTTCCCTGGTATCCAAGTCACCTGCAAGGGGTTGGAAATTTTAGCAGAACTCCATGACAAACTTTTATTTTGCCTCGATGCAGCTCGAAGCTCTCAGAAACATTTCCTTTGGTTGAGGAATTTTTTACAGTTTTTCACTGCTCCCTTCTTCACCTTTTCTGTTCACTCCCCACCTCTGGAAACTGAGGTAAACCCCCAAGTTCTGGAATGTCTCACTTCAGGCCTCCCACATTTACTTGCAAAAAGTTCTGCTATTCTGAGGCTTTTCTGATATTTTTAAGAAAAGTGTCATTATGTTGATATTTCCTCCATACAACAATTCCAGTTCCAGGACGTATTTTTAGGCTTATTTTGTTCATAACTATTAGATCACTGTCATGTTTCTTTTTTTTCCCTGGTAAATTAAGAATTACCTCGTTTTATTTCTAAAAGCATCCATAGCTTAGTGCGACACTATAAATATTACTTGTAATTAACTCTGATATTGACATAATTATCCCAGATGAATAGAAGAGTGTTAATTAAACATTTTGAACACACACAACTTCCCCAAGTGCCAAAAATCCATCATTTAACTCCAACTTCTGGTTTGAACCATGGCTTGACTTCCATAGGTCGATCCCCCTGGATTGTGCCAAGAAACCCATGGGGATTCCTGGCTCATCCCAGCCTTGTGGAGGAAGACAGGGGATGCTGCACTAGGGGTTTGTGTTGGAGTTACACGTTCCCACACGTGACAATGGTGACAGTGCCACTAACGAGAACCAAGGATCACGAGGCAGAGCTCCCTCTCCGCAGCCAACACGGAGAAATCATGAGACTGGATCTGGAAAAAGAAACCACAGGGTTTTAAAGACCATGCGTGTTAGTTGTTTTCACAGATGAGTTTCTTTCAAGCAGCTTTCTCCAGTCACGAGGGAAACTTTTTTTTTAATTTAAGAGGAGGAAAAAAAAAGTTCTTAAACTGATAAATAATCACCAGGCTCCAGGAGCTGGGGGTTTTGAGCAGACTCTGCATGAGGCCATGGGTGGAAGGTAAGTTTTAAAGGATATATTTTGTGCTTGAGTCACACTGCAGCTCTCCAATCGCCGTACGCAGAGAGGAAAATAACAGAGAACAAATCTAACATAAACACTCTAATCCCACAACACTAAAATATGAGGAGGAAAATATGTGGCAAGAGTTTACTCTTGTGTCTGCCTGCTTATTGTGTTTGCCTGCTTGTGAGACACTGTGCAGGCTATTGTATCGACCCCCAGGCAAAATCTTTCCTAGCTGGAATACACAGCAAAAACATTATAAATAAATAATGTGGGGGGCTTTTTTTAAAAAAAATACAACCTTAAATCACCTGATACCCTCTGATTAGAATATCCAGCTGCTGTATTTAAAGAAAAGGAAAAAAATTACGAGTATTTTATCACTGAAGGTAACGTGGAGTTACTTTGGAGATGTCCTTAGGAGAGAGAATCTCCCCAAGAGCAGCAGTTGCTGCAATCTGTGCCCTGCAGAAAACTCATGGACATGGAAAAAGGAGTGATGTGAACCTTGGGTCATCAGAAGGGCTCTTTTTAGGTTATATGGTGCTTTCTTCATAGCTTATATGGGCTTTTTTTAGGATATATGGAGCCCTCCAGCTGGGTTATACAGGCTCCTGTAGGATGCACGGCTCTTGCCCTCAAGGTCATATGGGATTTTAAGGATATATGGTGCTTGCCTGCTTGATTTTACTGAGGTGCAGGGGTGAGCAGAGCTCTTGCACTCCAGTGTTACCCTGATATAGTGGTACCAGGACAGAAAAACTACAGCCACACCAGGTCCAGGCCTCCCAACTGCCCCAAAAGCTGATTTTTGAGTGCTCTGCTTGCAGGGCAGGCTGGTGGCAGGTGCTGAGGTGGGGAAAATGGAGTGGTTTAGATTCGTAGAATCATAAAATCATCAAGGTTGGAAAAGGCCACTGAGATAATTGAGTCCATCCCAGCAGAGTTTTCCCTGAAAATCAGAGCAGGTCAGGCCACACCAGGGGCAGGAGGAGGGTTGGGCTGTGCTCATCACTGCGATGAGTGCACACGTGCTCTGCAGGGAGAGGAAGTTCACCAAAATCCATAAATTAACTGGATCTTTTATCACTTTTAAATCAACAATGCACTCGAATATCTCTGAAACAGTATAAATAATAAATGCAAACAGCAGCAATTTCTCAGTGCAGTGGGGTTTGGCTGGATCACTATCGATCCCTCTTTACAACTGCATATTGCCACAGACAAAAAAATAAAACATTCCTTACTCACAGAGTGGTTAATTACTGCCTGAAATAAATCAATATTAACTGGCCAAGAAATATAACCCATTAGGTGTGTTTAAAGTGAATCAGTGGATGTGATTTTTTTCAGGAATTATTTTGGAGGGGAGGGGGGTTATTTACATTTCTAAGCATGAGGAATTTGGGTCAAAGAAACCTGTGCTACTGATAACAAGCACTTCGTTAACTAATTAAGCTGATAAAGCAGCTCAGTGACTGGTATAGTTCACTGAAAGTTCAGATTTAAGCTGACCAGAAATGCAATTCTCAGAAAAATTTGAAGAGAATCAATCAATTAATAAGGAAAAAAAAACCTTGCTGAAGAAAGCATTTCTTTCAGCTGGGAACTAAGGGAGTTCTTTTGACTTTGAAAGATTTGAAACACTTGTAAAAGGTAGAATTAGGAAAACACTAAAACCACAAAACTAATTTTAAGTGAATTATTTTTTTCTTGATTTTATAATCCTGAAAGGCAAACAACAGATTCTATTGAACTTAATTCCTACAGACTCTTAAAAAAAATGCAATTTTAGACAATTCAACAAAAGCTGACGCAAATCTGCACGGCGTTTCTGGATAGATGAATTTCCTTTTTCCCTAAAAAAAGGTTTGGTAAAAAAACTGGCACTGCAGTTTAGAAGTGTTTGAAAAAGAGAGAGCAGAACCTCTTGTTCCTTTCCTCCTGAAGTGTCCCTGTGCTTTGTGCTGAGGATATTATTAGGACATTGCTGTCCTACACGAAAAATCCCAAACTGAGCTCAGGGCCTCACTGAGTGCCTTTGCAAAGGAACACTTTCTTCAAAGCCCTTCAGAAGGAGGGATTGAAAACCTCAGAGAAAGGATGGAATTGAGGGGGAGGAGAGGGCAAAACCCACCTTGTGGCAGAGCCACGTGCTCCTGACACAGACAGGATGCACCTCCCTTAAATTCAGGTACCCAAAGCTGCCATGTGCCTTGGATCCATTGGCCCCAGACTCATTTTATGATTAGTGAAGAAAAATAAGCACTTCTAGGATCAGGTTTTTCTGTCCTAAATTATGTGATAGATTTAGGAGAAGAAACCCATGTTTGGCTTGTTGTGGAAGCAACCCAGAGTGGCCTGCTCTTCTCCATGTTTGGGACCAGGAGCAGCAGATGGAGCTGCTGTTTTCATCCCATCACCTCTCCCTGCTCAGGGCCTTTTATCTGGGAATGCTTCAAAAGGCTCATCACCTCTGGCTGAGTTACAGTCCATCAGCCAGAAAAACATCCAGACGTGATTTAAAGGCTCCATGTGCAGTTGTAAGGAGGCACTTTCACTGGTTAATCACTCGTGCTGTAAAAAATTGTACTTTATTTCTGCTTTTTTCTGGCCCTGCCTCTCACCCTCTGGTCACTGCCCAGCAAGGGCTACCTGTCCTCCAAAATCTGTTCCCTGCACAGATACTTGCAGACATATCAATATTAAGATATTCAATGCCTTTTAATTTTCTATTGGATAAGCCAAGTGGACCAAACTATTTAATTCTTTACTCCTATTACGGAGCAAATGGCTGCTCCCAAACAGCCTCAGAGGCCTGGCTTTGGTCCTTTTCCAGGGGCTAAAGGCACTTTTAGCACTCTGCCAAATGCCTGGAGCCCTTGGGTCTTCTATGTCAATGAAAATCTTGAACCTCAAGCAGGGTGAAGGACATGCACCTTTTTCACAGCCAAGCAGAAAATTCAGGATTTTCATTTATAAGACCAGCAAAAGCAGCAGGAGATCCCAGGTTAGGAGCTATTTTCTAGCTTGTCCATCTTAACTGGAAGTTGTCAATCACAGAAACCTCTGATACCTGCTGTGAATTCTGTTCTTCAGGTCTCACCACGCTGCCTCCTGTCCAGCCCACCCAGAAACTTCTTCTGTGGGCACCAAGACAACCTGGTGACCCAGCAGTGCCTTGGTGATGTGTCCCAGGAAGCCCCAAAATGTTATCCTGCCCTTTCCATGGGGGTGTGAGGGGGAAATGCAAGGTGGGTGGTTTGCCAGCACAGACAACACTCAGGATGTGATTTTTGTGGAAGCAAAAATCAACCTGTGAAAGCCAGCACGGAGCAAAACAGGCTGGAAATCCTGGTTTATCCCAACCCACCATGGGGGCAGCTGCAGCTCTGTGCTGCACAACACTCAGCTCCACAGCAGATGGTGGGGAAGGCTCTGTCTGGGCTTGAGCAGCCTCCCAAAGTGCTTCCCTCTGTCACTCCCTGAGCGGCTGCACAATCAGCACTGCCCTGGCAGGTGGTGGGCTGGTAAACAGAGCACTTGGGCATTGCGTGGTGATGCCCTGGCACATGCTCCAGAGTCCTGCCTTTTGGACAAATACCTTGTTTTTCTCAAGTTTCCAAAGAGTAAAGAAATAGTTCAGCTTCTGTTTAGTGGCAGTGGCCAAAGGGACACTCAGACACTTCAGTTGCTTCTCTGGGGTTTGTGTCCCTGCACAGTCCCTGGAGGTGTCTGGCCAAGAAACTGCAGTGCTCTGGTAAAATAATTCCTGGAGTATGTGAGATAACAAGAGTCTTTGTGAAAACACAAATCCCAGACTTTCCTCAAACATTTTTCTTGGACACAAAGGTCCATGTGGAGCCCAGGTGGGAGGGAATCTCCCCTCTGCACCAGAGGAGGGGAACCAAGGAGAGGAATAGAAGCAAAGCAGTGGTGAGGATGCACCTGAACATCCCCTCATGCAGAGATGATCTGAAGGGGCTGGAGCCAAAGAGCCCAGTGGCACTGGAGAAGCTGCATCTCTGACCTGGGCAAAAGGGAACACATGAATGAGTAAGAGACTGGCCCAGTCTGCACAGCCCTGGGACAGGCTCACATCCAAACTCATCCCTCCCCAGATTGGGGTGAGGGCTGAGGTGCAGGGTTCTGGTTTGAGCTGCTCTCGAGCACAGACGTCAGGCACGCTGGCTCAAGGCTTTCATTTTTTACTGCAGTGCCGCCGCCTGCCAAATCAGCTGAGCTGGGAAAACAATCTATAATTGACTACAGAGGCATGAGGTTATAATGATTTACTCCTTTTCTGAAGCATGCACACAACCTCTGCCAATTAGCCAAAAGTTAGAAGGATTGTTAATGACAAAACATCCAGAGGAGGAGGCACTTGGGTGGGGTGGAGGGAATTGTGACTGAGAATTGCCAGAGTCTGAGCTGCAAGTCATGGGAGCTTGGGGTCTGATGATCAAAGCGGAGAAGGTGCAGTGAATAGATTTTCCAGTTGGAAATGGGAGGCAGCTTGGAGCTGGTTAGAGGGGTTTCCTTGCTGGGTTGGAGGCTTGGTGCTGTGCCCTTCTTTCCTCACCATCACCCAGCACCTACACGTGACACTGTGGTTCATGGCAGGCAGGAGCAGGGTTAGGAATGGACATCTGTCCTCTCCCATGGGAAATGTGATGGCTGAGACCTGGGGCAATGCCAGGGCCAGCTCTGTGTTGGGAAAAGACCAGCTGGCTCCAAGGAACAGTGCCAGCATGGCACTGGCCAAAGGGAGCTTCTCATTAATGGGGCAAGAGAAAAACTCTTCTGCACACAACCTGAAGATGTAAAGTAGCTTGGTGTGAGTATTCCCATGTTGAGCACAGATGGAAATTATACTTGCAAGTGCCATTACCTGGGATCCAGGGAGGAGACAAAGGTCCTGCTTCTCCTCCCATTCCTTCTGCTCTCCTCTCCCTCACCCCCAGCTCTGCTGTCCTCCCTCTTCCCTTGTGGCTGCTGGACTCCACTGTGAGTGGCTTCAGGGAGAAAACTGACTTTGCCAGGAAAAAACACAGAAAGAGGGATTTTTCCAATGTCATGAGTTGAACTGGCTCAGCCAAACCTTGAAGAGAAGATCTGGGCTGGGCTTCCTGGTGTGAGCAATGGAAGAGGATCAGGTGCCCACAAAACCTCATGGAGATCTGCTGCTGTCATCATTGCAGGGCAGGCAGGGAAGAAGCTGGGTGAAGGCCAGAGAGCCTATGGGTTCATCTTGTTGGAGTTTGGTTTATATTTCTTCACAGAATCACAGAGTGGTTTGGGTTAGAAGGGACTTTAAAGATCACCTAGTTCCACAGTTCCACTCCCCTGCCATGGCCAGGGACCCCGTGCTTCCTGGGATGCAATTCCTAAAGAGGATGAAGAAATGCAGCTTTGCCATAAACATGCAGATCCCTGAGTCACTTGGTGCAGTGAGTGCAGGAGAGAACCTGCCCACTCCAATGCCTCTGAGATCCCACTCTGCTGAAAAGCCATGAAATCAATGGTCTTAGCTGGATATTGATTGGATCCAGTGGGTGTAAATCTGACCTTGACCCTCTTTAATCTTGATGGATTGGCCACAACTTCATCAGCACAGAGCTCTGAGGTTGGACTTTGGGAGCCTGGGCTTGACAGCATGTGCTGCATTCTCTGTTTTTTGGATCCAGCTGTGCTGGAAACATAAATCACAGCTTTGCACTTCAGATGTTCACATCTCTATATATGTAATAAGTAAAATATATAGCAAATATTGCCATATCCTCAGACTAGGGTACATAAAAAGGGAGGGGTTCCAGCTTCTGGCCTTTCCACATCAAAAAAGCTGCAGAATTAGGATTGATTAAATACAGGTGCAGGATCCTGACAGTGTGTGCAAAGTGGTGAGAGTTTTGTGTGTTTGCTGCATGCACTACACTCCCCACTTGGCCATGGCAGCCACTGCTGCCTCTGGCAGAGCCAACGGAGCCTTGAAGATCTGACGCAGTTAGACAAGGAAAGGGAAATATCTGATGCCTTTTTCTCCTCATGAAATCAGCCCAAGCTTAAAAAAGGAGAAACCAAGCCAGCTACTCTGCTCAAGATAGGGAGCCCCTTCCTCCAGCTCTCCTGGCTCTGCATGCTTTTCACTCCACCTCTCGTGTTTACTATCACATTGGGCACAAACATATTTGTTGCTAGGAGGAGTCCTGGGCAAGATTAGCTATCTGGAGAGCCAGAGCACAGCAGGCTCCATGCACAGATTGCTTCAACTGGAAATTGAGGGCTCGGCACCAGATCTACTCGGAGGAGTCAGGCCCTGAGCAGGGACACCAGAGGAGCAGGGTCAGTGAAGCCTTCAGCCTGTGTTCCTGCAGCCTCCACTCAACCCACAGCAAGACCTGGTCCTGTGATTGCAATCCATGCAGGAGTCAGGCAGGAGGAGCCTCGACAGGAAACAGCCACAAAACATCCTTGGGCAGCTCTCCAAATGCCCCAGCTACAGAGCATAGAGTCTGTGTTGAACAACCTGGCCTGTGCTGCCCTCCAGGCTCACCCAGGAATCTCAGCATGGAGTGATGCCCTCAGCCCCACCACGAGTCAGGCACATCTGCCTTCCCAGCCACCTCACCAGGGAACCAGGACTGCTCAATTTTCCTGGAAACACACGGGGCTTTGGATGCCCTGTTCCACACCATCCTAGACATGGTCTCCTTGACCCCTGGGCAAATGCTGTAGGGATCATGCTCTGTGTAATGACAGCCAGACCTTTTCTGTGCTGATGTAGGAAAGCTTCAGGACTCAGCTGGACAGAAATAATTCCCTTGGTAAACATGGAAGAAAACATAAACATGGAAGGAGAAGCAGGCAGAAAATATGGAAGAAAACATGGAAGTGGAAGAAGGCAGCATGTTGTCTCTTTATTATCTGTGAAAGAAAATTTTTATTGTACCCCAGAGGTGCCTAAAGCCCTATGGATCACATTTGCATGAGTTTTCATGGGCTGCTGACTACATCCAGAGCAATTTGGGCTCACGGGGGGAGTAACTCTGCTCTGGCACAGCACCTTGGCCTTGGCTTTCACAGGTGCCCAGTCCAATGATGTGAGATGGTCCTGGCCTGGTGTTGTGTTCCCCAGCTGCAAAAGCTCCCCTGAATTTCAAAGGCTACAGAAACTCTAGCCTCTGTTCCAAGCGTGTTTGTTTTCCTTGGGTCCTTCTCCCTACCTAATTTGCTGTTGTGTTTATTGGAAATTGGAGACACATTCTTGATGGAGTGGGAAGCGCTGTGTTTAATGGAGCCCTCAGAGAAGGTTAGAGCATGAGCATTTCTTGAACAAACAAACCTCACACTGCACCATAATCTTCAGACTGGAATGAATCACGGGCTCCAGATAGCGGTGGGGACTGTGACACGTGCAATTTGCATCAGACCTTCCCTAAACAATGTAAAGGAGGCTTGGCTCTTATCAGCTTCGATCACAGAAGCGCTCACAGGAAAAAATTATTAAGCATCTACACGAGCGAAACTCTTTGTCTTCTCCAGCTGAATTGCTACTTTCATTTGTCTTTAATAACATGGTATTTGCTCACTCTCAGACAGCCGTTTGCAAGGTTGTTCAGATCCAAGGCTAATTTGCTCAGGCGCTTGGCTCTCCCAGAGTGATCACTGGAACTCCTGGTACACACAGTACTTTTCTTGAATGTTAAAGCATTTAAAGCTTTTTTTTTTTAATTTTTTTTTTCCTTGTCCGTGCCTTGAGTAAGTATTTACACCTAGTCAGAGACAGCATATAAACAAGTTAATGTTTCGACTGGGGAATGTTTTACACCTCGTTACACAGGTGGAAATGGGGCCTGGGCAGAGCAGGGCCAGGATATTTCCAGTAGGACATTTTCCTGTTCTGGTCAGTCCTTATTTTAGGCCAGCCCTGCCCCACAGAGGTATTTGCAACCACGCCACTGGGTCCTGCCTATTTCTGGGGGCTGCTGCTGAGTTTGCATCACACAAAGCCCGGAGTTATTTTCAACCCAGCTTTGACCACGGAGCAGAAGCAAATGGCTCTCCATGGTCAGCCTCTTGTAGGGGCAGCAGCTTGGATGTTCCACCAGAGAAAGTTGTCACAGGTGGGTGAAGGGTCTGTCTGACCTGAGATTACCCACGGTAGGACCAAGTCTCATCTGATTTTCGCAGTCTCTCATCGCACAAAGGAGAAAAACACCCTGTGTCACACACCACCACATTTGGGCACCAGCCCTTTGAACATCAGGGTCTGCAGCTGCTGATCAGGCCTTGGGCTGGTATTTTTGGTCAGAGGATGTAAGCCTGCTTTGAGTGGTTAATCTGTGGTGTGGGTTGTGGCCACGGAACAGCTGGTCTCCTTCTTCCTGCCTTGCTGGGAATGATGAGAAAGCCTCGAGCCAGAAGGGATCATTGTATTCTGTCCTCCAAGATCCAGATCCAGCAGACTCCAACTGTCTGAGGTCCAGCACCCTGAAACTGGTGGCATGATCAGCAAATTCTCTGCCTGGATCTCAGGAGACGGAGCATGGTCCCCTCCCCAGAGTGCTTTTAACCTTCACAGTTTAGGGGAACACACAAAACCTTTTCCCTGGCTGGAGTTTGACTGGTCATGCACTGCAGCACCACTTCTTGCTGTGGCTTCTCTGATAGATTAAAGACATACTTAATACCTGTTTATGTTTTGGTTTTGTTCAAGAGAAGGTACTTACGAGCTACAATGTCCTCTCCTTCTTCTTCCTGATGAGCTAAACAGCTCAAGCTGTGCAAGTCTCACATAAGCCATTTCTTTCAGCCCGTGTATCATTTTTGTGGCTGTTTTTGGCACCTTCCTCAATTTTTCAACTTCCTCCTGAAAACGTGGGCATCAGAACAGTACTCCATGTTCCAGCTTCGGGCTCGGCAGCTCTGACACTGTCTAATCAGCAGGACCATTTCCAGTGTCAGAGCCTCGGAGGAGGGAGAGGGGGAGGGAGGAGGAATCCTTGGCAGCAAGCTGCGCTTCACCCAGGGCCCTCTGCTTTGGGATTCACACTCTTTTCCCAGCTACAGAAACCAGCCTCTGTCAGGGCAGATCTGTTTCCACAAGCTGTCTCCTCGAAGTGCAAGAAGACCTTGTCTTGTACCCTGCAGGACTTCTGAGTGGGCTGCCCTGGGCTTCAGCTGGTTTGTTGTTTGCCTCTGCATCGTGCAAATATGTACAAGGAAGGCCTGACAGCCACCTTTCACAAGCCTTAAAAATCAACATTCTGGCCTGATGCTGCTCTCCTCTGCCTCCTGGCTCTGTAACAGGTAAGCCTGAGCAACCCTGAGTAGCAGGACGCCAGCCTGAGGCAAATTTCTGCCCATCTGCGTGGAGGCTGCACAGCTCACAGGTTATTTATAGCAATTCCCATGTCCTCAGCAGCTCTCTCTTTCGAGGATGGTGTCACCGTTGCTTTGCTGCCCCTGTCACCACGCCAGGGCTGAGCTCTCACACCAGTTCCAAGCCACCCTGGCAGCAGAGGAACAGATGACTGTGTGGTTGTTGGCATCCCCGGGCCCATCAGGGAGGCAGGGAGTGCAAAGGTGCCATCTGCAGCGACAGCCTCTCCACTCCTCGCTGCTCAAGCAGGGTTTCTCATCGCAGATGGACAAAATCCAAAGGTCCTGTGCTTTGCTTTTGGCCCTGCTGCACTTCTGCAGCTTCTCCTGAACTCTCAGGATCACACCCAGGAGCTGATCCCTCCACCAGGACTCTGGGTAAAAGAGGTGTTGTTGATAAATGACCTTTTTATTCCCTGGGCCTAAGACTTCCAGGCCGCCATGCAGAAAATCAGTGGTACATATTTAATCAGTGCATGAAAAGGCAACTCATCCAGAAGGACAAGCAGAGAAGTTCCTCCCAACTCTGTCCTTGTGGCTACATCCACAGGGAAGGCTGCACAGCTCTGCAAAGCAATAGATCACCCCAGCAAAGCAAGTGAAGTAATGTCTTATTGCAAGAGCCAGCCTTTGCCAGTGCTTTCCTAGAATGGAAAACACTTTCAAATTTCGTTTCCTGAGCACCACCCTATTCATTAGTAAAGTCATGGATCACCTTCTGCTGCCCACCAGCAGGCAGCCACTTTTCTGTGGAAGCTTTTTCTTTTTTCACAGTGGTCTTATTCTTTGAGGGCAGAAATAAGGCCTAAAATAGCATGTTTTGGAATAAATTCCCTTCCCAGCTACGTGAATGGGAGCTTCAGGTTTCTCTCCCTCGACACCTTTGCTGTTCAGTCCATGTTTCCAAGGGAGCAAACAGACCAAGCAGGGACTCAGCCCCAGGCCTGCATGAAGTGAGAGCAGTGGCTCAGACCTGTCAGGAGAGCCACAACACTTCAGAGATCACTAATCCTGGAACAAGCGAGGGAATACATCACATCCAGCCAGCTACCAGCACGGCCACCAAAGGAAATACTGAAGAAATAGACCAAAAATGGAAAAAATCTTTGGGAATTAATCCAGATTTTAGTGCAGATTTGATATACATAATTGTGAGTGAAGGCTTTACCCACTGGAGCAATGTGAGATTTTCCTTTTGCCTCCCATTTTCCCCATCTTTATGCAGCTGAGGAATGTGTTCCCCGTGCTGGGTACCCACAGGTGCTCTGGGAACAATAGCAGCCTGGACTGGATTCAAGATACGCCCAGAAAAATCATCACTCATCTCTGCTAGACATTTTTATGGAGCTCCTCAACTTATCCCTCGAGTGTCTTACAAATATTAACATACAAATCCTCACACTTCCTTCCTCTAAGAGGCTGTTATTGCCCAGACTTTAAAAGTAAGGAAGCTGAGGCTGAGAGGTGAATGGACTGGCCGAGATCACGGAGGAAACGTGTGATCTTTGTGGTCTGCACACTCCTGACCAGCTAGTCCTTAACCTGGCTTCTTGCCTGTGGCAGATAAGAAAGAGTAAAGGTTTGAGTCATGATTTTAAGGGGGAGATTCCACCAGTTTTACTGTCCCCTGCAGAGACCAGCATGGGGCTGGGATGTCCCCATCCCAGTAGGGGCTGGTGGGACAAGGACGCCACGGGCACGTGGCAGAATGAGACCTCTCTCCCTGCAGGCACCCAAGACTTTCCTTAGGAATCCAGTGGAGAATTCTGTACATTTATTTTTATTAGGACCATTCTAAAGGCAGGTGCCTGTGGCCTGTCCTATCCAGCTGGATGAAATTCAAGGGCAACCCAATAAACCTCTCTGCATCCTCTGCAAGGGCTTTGCTTTGTTTAAAGCTGGCACCAATTTAAAGTTCAATATTTCAGGCTCTGCTGCTGCATCTTCCCCGAGATGACAGTGAAGATGGCAGCACTTAGAGGAATTCCTGGCTGGAGCACAACTCGGGCTGTATGATTTTCATTAGCACTAACAAGCATTAAGCAGCTGATGTCCTGCTCAGGAAAATGACTGTATCTCCAAGTGTTCCTCCAAAAATCAACGTGCGAGGGGAACAATGGGCTCTGCAGCCTTGGATTTCTCAGCTCTGCAAAGGGATTTAACTCTCCCTGGGTTTTCCATCTCTTGGTCTGTTTTAGTGGTGGTGACATTTGATAACAACAAGCCTGTGTGCGATTTGGAGTCTGCTTTTCCAGCTTCCCCAGTCATGTTTCCCAGCTCCCCCAAGCTGTTTGGCTTTTTATTTAAATGAGCCCATGGATGCTGAAGCTGAAAGCTGTGTGCAACACATCACTTTGGTTTTTAAGATGCTTTTATGAGTCTCTCATCCCTGCAAGGAGCACTGAAAAAGCAAAAAGCACCACAGCATCACACAGCCCAGCCCTACACAGTGCAGCCAGCCAGGCAAAGTACCCCATGTAAATTGTTTTTTTAAAGTAAGTGGAAGTACTAAGGAGACAACTGTACCAAACCAGAGACAAAGGGAGGTGGGTTCATCTTCTAATCACAATTCTTGGTCCACACATCTTGCACACCGTTGTGTGCATTCAGGGGTCCCAGAAATTTATTAATTGAGCTGGATTGGGTGAATTTATTGCTGACATCAGTGAAATTCAAAGCACTGCTGAACAGGCGTGTGCGCTCATCCTCTTTGTGGTCAGCAGCCGTGGCAGAAATTCCTTCTGGTGCCGCTGCTGCCCATCCCATCACCACCATCAGCCTCAGGGTGAGAGGTGGTTCATGGTCTCCTGGTGGGTCTGGGAAAGCCTGGTGAGGCTGGGAAAGCCTGGTGGGTCTGGCATGGTTTGTGCTCACAGCTCTTCTCTGCCATCGGTGTTTGCCGGCAGTCACAGCTCACGCTGGGGTCCCGAGGAATGAGGCCACTGCACCTCTCAGAGCAGCTCAGGAACTGCTGGGAAGGTTTTATCCTCTCTGTAGCCAAGTGAGCAAGAGGCAATAAATAACACCTCCATCCAGGGAAAAGACAGGCATTATGTGCAACAGGGGAATGCAGCCACGCTGGTGAGTGGGACTGGCTTCCGAGGAGGGATGAATAATAACACATAGATCTCTGCTAAATGGCAGCCCTGAGAGGCAGCACTTGAATCTATATGCTTTTCAAGAGCACACCCCAAGATGAAGAATATTTAGTGGCAGGCCAAGGGGACAGCAGTCAAGAAATTGGAGTTTTTTCAGTCTGTCTGAGTGTGAAGAATAAAGTCGGTGTGGATATGGAAGTGATGAACGCCGAGTGAGGAGGTGCCTGGAGAGTCTGAGCACAGGCAGAGCAGCCAGGATGGAAACAGCAAGTTTGGCTTTGTGGTGAGTGGCAGGGGAGGGCTTATCAAGGGTTTTAATCACTCATGGTAAAGCAATACCAAAGAAACAGTCACAGCACCAGGCTCTACACATCCTGCAAAATCTTCCCTGCAAGAAAGATCAGTAGTTTAAGGTGCTGAATGAAGGTGAGGGATGGAGACAGGCAGACACTAGGGTATTATGAGGGAGGAGCAAGCAGTGGGCTTTGCTGTCAAAATATCCCAATTTCCAGCTGTGCTGCCATCTTGTACACACCCTTGGACTATTCTTCACCCCTTTTTCCATGTGTATGGTGAGGGTGAGGATGGCATCTCCCTGAAACTGCAGAAACAGCACCCATGACATGCAGAACACAGACTTTGTGGGGCAGAGCAAGCAGAAATGCTGCTCTCTCCTCCATACACACTGAGGTTTTACTTGGAGAAGGAAAAATCATGAAGCAGCAAGCATGGAAGAGAGAGAAATCTAATATAACACATTTTTAAGACAAATATGTGACTTCTAGAAGACATCAGAGGATGTTTAATGACAGACTGAACATGTCCTCTGTTCCATGCTGATCAAAAGGCCTGAAAAAGCTCTAATCAACTGCTTGTGAGCACTTTTTCCCCTACTGTAAAAATGGAATTTAATTAAAAATGGAGAGACAGAGACTCAGCTGACTCAGTGGGACTTCGGCCCCTGCCTCGCAGAGCACTTGAGGACATGTTTTAAGTCCCAGCTGATGGCTCTGGAGAATCAGTTACTGGCTGGCTCCAGGATGGATTCCCCACTATGTTTGAGGGTTGTGCTCTTGGGGGATGGATTTAAGCACATGCTTAATCTCAAGCATGTGCCAAGCATCCTGTTAATTGAGGGTTTTTCTGAGAAGGTCCTGGTGTTATTGTTTCTCCTTGGAGCGTGTCCCTGTGCTCATGTGAGCAGGCACATCACAGCAGTCTGGAAAAGCAAAGCATTTTGAAATGCTTTCCCAGACAGTAAACTCAGGACAAATTAATTTGGTTTGAATGTTTTGGCACTGGTGGATGTAAACCTCTCCCGGTTTCCATTTTCCTCTGCTTTCCACTTTGAGCAGTATCAATGTCAAGCTGCTCATGGATTGAGCTCTCCAGTCCTTGAGCAAAGTCAGTCTAAATGGGTACAGGTGTTTGCAACAGCCCAGGGGAGAGCTGGGCACAGCACATCCTCACACGTCTGCACTTCTCCTGTATCCAGGATGGGGCCCGATTGTTCCCAACTCTCCCAAAGCTCCAGCTCTGGGACGGCAGTGACTGATGGCAGAGGGTCCTGTGCTCATTTTCCTTCTAGAATGGCCCTTCCCAGACTTTCATGATTCCTGCCTGCCAGAGAGGATATAAATGGAGTTAATAACTTGGATTCAGCCTCATGAGCAAAGGACCAGCTGTGTGGTTGTGCCAGAGGAGATCACTGGGGCCCTACAGCAGGACAAAAAGCCTGAGGGAGAGATGCCAAAGGTTTCAAACAACCTGCAGGAATTTCTCCCCAGAGTGGATGGTACTGATGCCCTAAAGGATGCTTTAGTCCACTCTCTTGTCCTGGGATGATTTCACTATGCCAAAGATAGGCTTAAATCCCATTTATGCTGCAGGTAGCCAGTGGCTCTGGCACCCAGGGTGGGATACTGTATTTTAGGAGATTTACATTTTTAGGCCAGTCAGACCACCCTTCCCATGCTTTCTGCCTGCCCAGCTTGGCATTGATCCCCTCCTGACCTGAGCTGCTGCTGAGCCCAGCACTCAGACCCAAACCCCTCACCACTGCCTGTTCATTGAGGGACACTGAAACGCCCTGCTTGATGGGGAAAGTTATAATTAACGCTGTCTGTGCATGGCTGAAATGTTAACGCTTCTATTAACACACTTTTTGACTTGCTTTTAACACCACAGGTGGCTTTTCAAGAGCTCAGACTTGATTTGAATCACATCCACTGCTTATTGCTTTAATTATGGAAATGGACAGAGCAAGAGAGCACATTTCTGGGTATGGACTCCCAGGAAAAGCATGAGGGGAGCAAAGTGGCATGATTTTATTTTCTAAGTGAATATATGGAGATCAGGGAGAGGACTGGGCATGGATGACTCTCCACAGCCTGCCTGGACCTTCCTCAAGGATTTGCCACAGGCATAAGGAGAATCCACCACTCAGCATTTTGTAACAGAGTAAAATTGTGTCTGTGGTGGAGATGAGGTGAGAAATACAGAAATACAGAAATATAGAAATAACCTCGTCCTTCAGCTCAGAGCAGAGGGATGTGACTAAACTCTGGCCCCACTGTTGCTGACAAACCTGGGTCCCAGCACTTTGGAAAGCTGAGGAGATGCAGAACCTCAGCTCCAGCCCCCAGGCACGAGCAGGAGCCTCCTCTTGGACCATTTGCAGGAAGATAACCCATCCCAAGGCTTCACTGCTCTGCTCCTGACTGGAAACCCCAGGAGGAAACAAGTCCTCTGCCATGTCAACAATCCCTCATGTCACCTCTCATCTAAATATAGTGCTGGAATTGCAGGGGAGGAAGTTCAGCAGGGAGGAGCAGAGCAGGGAAGGAAGAGTTGCCCCACCAAGGATGAGGGAAAGGGGCTCATCTTCACTCTGAGCCTCCAAAGTGCCATGCAGGAAGGTGTGGGGATACCCCTTGTCTTTCCATGCACAGCATTCAGCTTTCCTGCAGGCTCTCTTCACTTTGCAGGGGCTGAGGCTGGAGCAGGTGGGGCCAGAACAAACCCCTGTGGCTGCACAGAGAGGCTGGAAAATGGGATACCCTGTGTGGCCATCACTGACCATCCCAGCAGAGAGATTTTCCTGCCCCTCAGTGTCCCTGGGGTTGCATCCAGCCCTTGGTTTCCATCACTGCTCTGTGTGCCTCCCACTACCTGCTCCAGAGGCATCTCACAGCTTCTCCAGAGCCTCCCCCAGCACATTCCCCTGCATCCCCCCTCCCTTTCACTCTTCCCTCAGCGCTGGGCTTTGAGGGAAAGCCTTTCCCCCCTGTTTTTATCTGCATACCATTCGTGGCACTCAGCCCTTGTGCTGTCATGCAAAACTGTGAGGAATGAAGCGGGTGATAAAGCAGAGGGAGCCAAAGCATGAAGGCCGTGAACCCCCTGGTTATATTTCGGAGCCATAAATTACACCCTTCAGCCATGGGTTAAGCAGGTCATTAAAAAGCAAAAAAACACTGGGAAAACATTCAGAAAGCAGCACCCCTTCAGCTCTGCCCTCCCTCACTGCAAGGAAGGTAAATCACAGCCCCCTTACCTGTGCTCTGGGATGTAGCCTGCTATGCCAGGTATTTTTGGCATCGCCTCAGCCGTGGCTGTAAATCTGTATTACTCTGGCTGAGCTGACACCCTGCCAGAAAAAGTTTGTTATGGAATAAACTGAGTGACCCCGGGGTGGGAATGTGGAGGGAGGGGATGACAGGGGCTACATGTGGCACATTGGCTCAGGCTGGAAAATATCTCTGCAGTGCCAGAGTTGTTTCCAAGGTAAAATGCTGCCAGACTCAGGGAAGCACCATCCCCTGGGCAGGGAGGTGGGAGGAAGAGGTGCTGAGCAGAGTTAACACAGGTAAGGACCAGAAAAGGCTGGTCCACGGGTACAGCCTGGTACTTTCCAGTAAGTTAGAGCAGATAAATCACTTTGACAAAATAATTAAAGCATGTATATGCTGTGATTTATAACACTGCCTCTCGCTGTAATGCCTCAGACTGGAGTGATGCTGGGTACAGGGATGTGCAAAACCAAGGGAAAACCTGTCAGAGGTACAGCTCAAAAGGCTGGGTTTGCCCTTGCAATGTGAAGCTCCAAATCCAGAGTGACTCCAAATCAAAGATACTGCTCAGAATCAACGTGGCTGTGGGCTGGGTGACTCCACTTCAGCTGAGACCTGCTGAGGTCAGTCTCCATCTCAAGTCAAAAAGTGGGGCTTGTTTGCCCTCTGTGCTGCTTGAGTGGGTATCAGGAGGAAGACAGAGTAAAAACTGAAGGCACAAACAGCCACCTTCTTAAAGCCATGAGGTATTAAAGCAGAGAGAAAGCCTTTTGCAGGGGCAATTACACAAATGCACGTCTGGGCTGAGAGCTGAGCCTGACCTGCAGCTCTCAGGGATGGACAGACATTGTTATTAAAGCTCATCAGGACAGACCCCGTGCTCTGAAGGCCAGCTGAAAACATCAGAAATATATTTACTGTTTGACTTTGCTCCATACCTCATAAAAGGGAGAAATAAAATGGATCAGCATCAGGACAGTCCTTGGTGTGAAAGTAGAGCATTGGCACTGGGGGTTTAGTAAGGAGGTGACACAGAGGGTTTGGACAGAAGGGAATGGCTCCTTCTTCATGTGCAGTGATGAACCACATCACAAGGTTTTATTTATATCATGGCTAGCCCAAAAATTAATAATCCAAAATTATTGTAGGAGATGATTTTACCAGGGAAGAAACAAGTATGTAGGATTTAGACAAACTGTCAGATCTTCTCTAAAAGAAAAAAAATGTAATTTCTCAGCAGTTTCCTCTAGGCCACCCTTTGAGGATCTTGCTTCTCAAAGTTTCCCTTTTTTTTTTGTCTAGACTTGATCAGTTCTGTAACATACACATTCATTTTACTCTCTCCTTCCAAATCATCTGCAAGTGACTGACATTTCAGTGGAGTGCCATCTTACTGGCATATAAATTAAGCTTTTCAGCATTCTTAGAAGGGGTGGTCGTCTTCTGAGATTCTTGGAATTCAAGCTGAAGATGAAAAAATTAATTTTTTTTTTAAACCTGCAAAACTCAGGGGTTTTTTTCCCCTAGCAGATGCTCTATGCAAATGTTGAAATAAGTGTATTAATATCAAGCTCAGCCATCTGCCTAAATAATTTCTCAGGGAAAAAAAAATTGCTGCATAAGAAACATGAAAAATTAAAGCTGGGTAGCAGATTTAAACAGGGATGTTCTGTCAGGCTGCATGGACTAATGGATGAGGCATCAGGATATGGAGGAGCCCCACATCCAACAGAACTGGTGGTTTTTCAGCGCATGCTGCACCTTGTAAGATCACCCTCAAGCTCATTAGTTTTAATTCCTGCCAGGCCAGGGTGCTGCTCAGTTTCCCAGAGTATAAAGGGCCTGATTCAGCACCCAAAGGTGGCCAGTTCAGCTTCCATCCCGTTGGAGCTGATGGGGAGATACAGGTGCTTGGAGGATGTGAATCATCTGCCCTGCTTTGGGATGGAAATATTGGCAGTCATATTCTGGGCCCTTGGGAAGGACTGGGGGCAAGGAGCCTCCCAAATATCCCAACCCTGCTGCTCAGTGGGAGGAAGGTCAGAGTCCAGTGGAGAACAAACCTGCTCCAGGAGTAAGGCTGGAGGCTCTTCCACCTCACCCTGTGCCAGGGCCCTGCTTTCCTGTAGGAATCCTCCATCCTCAAGTGGGGCATGCCAGTGATCAACCCACAGTCTCTGTATTTTATCCCCAAACCTGTGCTGAGTGATCTGGGGAGCCCAGGGGGAGCAGCCCTGCCTGCAGGGAGGGTGGAGGGCACTGCCCACCCCAAGCAAACCTCCAGCAAGGCAAAGTCCCATTAAAAACAATCCTCTGCCCTTCCCTCTTACTGAAGATTTAGGGGGTGAGCAGTGACCACAAGGAGCCTGTGAGCTGCAGGGTCTCTCCCAGCCCCACACCAGCCGTGGGAGGGGATTTGGGATGGACCCCTCACCCACAGTGCCCCAGCAGAGATGCCCATGCTCTGCCCATCCCACTGCAACAACCCGGCCTGGACCTAAACCAGTTTATTCCAGTTCTTGTTTGGGTTTTTACACTAAAAACTAAAGCTGATTCAGGGGGTGTGTGAGTGAAGCTCAGCAACAGTGACTTAGGACATGGATGGTGCAGACAAAGCCAGCCTTGGTGACCCTGGCCCTGCCAGGAGTTTTATGGATGGTGCTCAGTCCAGAGGATAAATTTTCTGTGCATTTCTGGGCAGATTGGACACAGCATTTGGAAGCTGATGAGGCACTAAGGAGCTCCACTGGGCTTGACTCCCAGGCTGTTTTTCCAGCTTATTTTTGCTTTGGATCATAGTTCCCAAAACATCCATCTCCTCTCAAAGCCCAGGCAATTCTGCAGGGGGACGATGTCCTTGGCTCACTTTGGGGAGGATGTTGTTTTCTCATGCAGAGGTGAATCTGTACCCAAAAGCTATACCTGACTGACCTTCCTGCTATCCCACAGGGCTGCAGTGTCCTGCCTGCACCTTGGGAGTGACACTGGGTGCCTCCTGTGGGAGAATTAGCTGTTCTGGGACAGCACACATGCTGTGGATCAGGCTGTGGATGATCACAGGAGCCCAGGCTCCAGCCCTGGAATTGGTTAGGTGACACAGACACAGCAGATGTGCTTTTAAGACAGAGACAAAAGCCCTTAAAAGCCAGTATTAAAAGGCTCTTCCAGGACTCTCCTTGTGTTAGACCAATGCAGTGAGCTATAGCATCATCCACAGCAAAATGAAGCTGCAGCTGCTGACCAGTCCCTGCTGCCCAGTTCCCAGTGCCAGGGACAGAGCAGAGACCCACAGACCTTGCTGAGGTCAGAACTGATTGGATTTTGCAGTCACTCAGTCCATTAATTACCAAAACACCAAGGCACAGTCCTGCCCATATCTGGGTGACCTCAGGTGAGACCTCACTCTCCAGAGGGAGGTGGAAGCTCCTCTCTCCAAAAAAGGGAAGAAGCAAAGAGGGTTTGAGGGATGAGAGTCCACACCAGGGCCCCAGTGCTGTGCCTCCAGCTGGAAAGGGGGTCCAGCCCTGCATTCCCACCCCAGCCACATGTGCTGTCTGCCCCTGTGGCACCTGTCCTGCAGAAAGCCCAATCCCACCTGCAGCACAGATCACTTCCTAGATTTTGACCCCTCTGGCCTAACCCAGGACACCACCTTCTTTGCTTTCAGCTGCAGAACTCGGGGGTGAGGCCACGGCTGAGAAACACCAGAGATCTGAGAGGCAAGAGGAGAGGCAGGAAGCAGCAGCTTTTATTTACTGCAAGCATGGGGAATAGGGAAAGATGAAATTTTCCTGCCCAAGGAAATTTTTTTATTAATTTTTGGGGGATGTCAGGTGGACAATTAAAGAATCTCCCACACTGTGTGCAAAGGAGATGAGCACTTCTGTCCCACCCTCTGGGCAAATCTCCATGCAGGCAATCACAATTGCCATTCAAAACCATCCCTGGGGTTTCCCTTGCACCTGGAGCCCCTTCCCTCATCCCAAAGTTTTTCTCATTTACTCCAGCAAGGACAAGAGTGATTGCTCATGAGTTAACAGCATGACCCAAGAGACTCAGCCTCTGCCTGCAAAGTCATGTAAAAAATCTCCCCTGTGCACTGTGGTTAAACCAAACCACCCTGGGCTCAGACAGAACTGGCTTTTATCAAATATTGAGCAAGTGAATATAATTTTTCCCCCTCATTTGGGGCTTTCTTGATCTCTGGCCATCCAGGTCTGTTTCTCTTCCATTAGGACAGGGAAGAAGATGCCTAAAATCAGTGCAAAAAGCACCTTCCAGCTGAGAAGCTCTGGGAAAGAGAATTATTTCAGTGCCAAAACTATCACAGGGTTTGTCCCACTCACCCCAGATCCTCACCATGAAGCTTCTGGTGTTGCTCAATGGGTCAGCATTATTCCTGTGAGTCATTTTGACTCCTTTTTCCTGGAAGACAGGCAAGGGCTGCCAGGCTGGAAGCAGGAGAGCACACACAGAGCAGCACCAGGACCAAACATCTCCTCTAACATCAGCAGCAGGTGACAGATTTTTGGTTGCTGCCTTGTTTTCCCTCTCCCCATCACCTCCTTTCCTGCATGGCTCCAGTCCTTTCTCTCTGTGTTTCATTGCATGTGGGGTCTCTTTAAAAGCAAAATAAAAAAGCACATTTTACACCACTCCACACATGTAAAAATAGAGAAGGGAGCCTTGAACAGAAGCTGCATTATGTTTGGAGCAGGTTCCTCCTGCCAGGCGTGACGTGATGCTCCTTTCCAAGCCTTGGCATGTTTCGGGAAGGGTTCATCCTTCCTGCAGGCACTCGGGGTAGCTGGGGCCAGAAACCCGACAGCTCCACTCACAAATTCCTGTGCAAACCTCGTGGGCACCCAGCCAGGGCATGAATCACAGCCCAGGTTCAGGCTTCCGGTGGGATTGAGGCTATTTTTGTCCCCTTTTGGCTAATCCAAAAGAGGAGGTGTCCTGCTGCTTCTGGTTTAGCCTCCTGAGCATAGATCCCTTTGTCCGTGGCTTTAGAGAGTGGAATGGGTGTGTTTATTACCCCAGTAAAGGATGGATTAAACCAGGCACGTTGAAACCCAGCCCATCACAAGGTGACCATGGAGACCAGAAGCAGCATAAAATATTTTCTACCTTGGGCTCACAGTCCCTGAAGTCCCCAAGTCCCAGGGGATGTGACAACCTGTGTGGGTCTGACTGTGGACACCTGTGGATGTCACTGAGTGCTCAATGGGCAAAGTCAGGTGCTTCTGGAGGTGTGATCCATCTGGCATCTTTTCTACACCCTCTTCTTGGCATTCATGAGATCTCCATGGCCTGGCTAAGGGAATTGAGACGATGAAATCCCACCAGGACATCCCTCCCCCTGTGTCTGGGAGGAGCAGATGGAGGTGACAAGGAGACAAGGAGACACCCTGACTCCAGCTGGGAGCCTGTCCCCATCCCCAGGCAGGAGAACAGACTGACCCAGTGACAACACCTTTGCAGAGCCCAGTGCAAAGGAGAAAAGCAGGGAAAGGAAACACAGGCAGCAAAATATCTCGGCAGAGCTCTGGACTTTTGAGCATACAAACTGTTAGGATATTCCTGGGTGCATAAATATTAAATAAGCTGCAGCGAGGAGGAGAGAGATGTCTGTGCTGTTGGCAAGCTGGGGCAGGGAGCAGAGGCTTGGCCATTCCACACATCCCAACACAGCCTTGCACCAGGCACAGGATGACCTAGGGCAGCACCAAGCATCCCTCAGGGGGCTCTGCTGTCACACAGCAGCTTCTTGACAGAGGCTGGCCCTGAGGTTCCCTGCTTTAGTCCGGGTTGAGACACTCAGCAAATCCCATGTAGCTAATTACACTCTGGTTCGATGCCTCGTAGCCTCTGGTGCTGTTTCTTGTGTTAATTACCAGTACCCAGCAGGGAGAGCACATCCCCACCATGTCTTGGGATGGAGAGTGCTGATGGGAGCTCTGCTCCACGTCTCACAAAGATGAGAGAGGGGGACACACTCCACCACACAGCCAGGCTGGCTGCAGACATTTTCTTGTGGCACCAGAAGCAATTGGTAGAGAATATCCCCTGTCAGGACCTTGCACGTAGAAGGAAAACTCGTGAGAGGGGATATAGTGTGGGCAGCTGGCGGGAGGAGGAACAGACGTCCCTTCTCCTTAGGCCAAGTCTTCTGGCCTGGCTCCTTGTGACATTACACATGGCAGGGTTTCCTGCGGGCTCACAGCAGCTTTAGGGACCTGTCTGTGCATTAATTTAGTCCAGACCAATCCTCTCCTGGCCCTGTGAGGGCCAGCTCAGCTTGGCAGCATCTGAAACCCCTTGACAGCCCATGAAATCTAAGCAGCACTTAGGCAAGCACAGGTGGGAGACAAGCAGCCACTGAGTTTGCTGCAAAACCATTAAATCTTGGCTTGGGAGGAGCAGACTGGAGGCAAACAATCTCCAGCTGGCATGATCCCAGCTGTGCCTTGGCACTGAGCACACAGCCAGTGGCACAGGGAGGGCTTGCACACAAGTGCAGCTGTGAAACAGAGGTGCCTGAAGCCCAGGTGGGATCAAGAGCCAGCAGAGCCAGAGTGGGTCTCAGCTGCTGCACGCTCACCTGCAGAGATGTCTCCTGAACAGTCAGAGGGAGTTGGATGCACCTCATGGGGGCACCTGCAGCCAACATAGCTCTTCTTTTTGCCAGGAGGTGGTCAGGAACCCAGGACACTGGGCTGGTGTAACCTCAGGCTGTGTCCTCATTTCCAGAGGAGAGGATGTGAGGGGAAGAGTGTGGCAATGGTGCCTGACCCCAAAAAGCCCTGGGGAGGCAGGAGGGGCCTGCAGAGTGCCAGACTGGAGAGCAGTGTTGCAATGAAAGCTGGAGAGCAGCAGAACAGGGAGCACTGGCCTGGACCCCTCCTCTGCTCATCAACAGAAGAGCATCCCCAGTGTGTGCCCAGGGGTTCTGCACAATCCTGTGCGTGTCCCCTCAGTGAGCAAAGGCGAGGCAGGGTCTTTCCCTCCAGGCCACTCCTCCCATGGGGCTCTGCAGCAACCTGACAGTTTTATTCCTGCTAAAATCCAGCCAGACAGCTCTTGGGGCCCTGCATGGTGAAAAATCCCCGAAGTGCAGCCTGCAGCTGGTTAAACCCTCTGGCACCCCCAGGCACCCAGAACACGGGGAGCTGCTGGGACACCCCCTCGCTGGCAGAGGTGCCAGCTCCTGCCGTGGCTCCCTCCCTGCCTGGCTCAGAGAGCTGCTGTTGTTGCCTCTGTTCACCCCACCCCACCAATTCCTTTTCTTTTCTCCTTGGATTAAACAAACCCCGCGGTGTTTCCAGCATGACTAATTCCATAATGACAGCAATATCCCCTGCCTCCCGTGCAGCCCAGGAAGGTGCCAAGCGCCATTAACGTGCTGGTACACATTGCTATTGCATAATCAGCTGGATCTTCCTGGGGGAAAATGAGCTGAATTAGGCACTCTCCTTTGCTGGAATAGCAGGGACCAATGGGGATTTCCACGAGAGAGATGGTTATAAAAGGAAAATCCATATGAGGCTGCCTTGAAAAACTGCTGTTGTCTGACAAATGCCAAGAAGGAGCCTGTATCTCTCACTGACACACATTTGTGCGGCTGTGAAAGTGAAGGGGCTCTTTCCTTCAGTCCTCCCATGCTCTACACGCTGCTGCTCTCACCCTCAGTGTGGTTCTGTTCACTCCTTCACTTAGGGGCTGAAGCAAAGGCTGCAGCAGGGTTTCTTCAACACCTCTTGGACTGAGCTGACATGTGCCCCATGGATGTGTTCCTCAGCCTGGGATGCCAAAGGAAATCCTGGCACCACACCTGGGGAGGCTGAGCACAGGCCCCAGACTCCTGGTGAGATCTCAGCACGGTGCTCTGCCCCTCAGATCCCCCAGCTCTGCAGGGAGGGGGGTGATGTCATCTGGTGTGTGGTATTTGGCTGTCACATACCAGAGGAAAGGACTGGCTTAGTCTCTGTCCCATTATCCCAGAGCGATTTTGGACAAGCAACCAGGTAAAGAACTGAATTAATTATTCTGCTCTGGCGAGGAAGATGCTGCCCATGAAGTCTCATTACTGATGCATTGCTGAGGAAATGTGTGGCAGGAGGGAGGAAATCTCACCTTGCAGTACTTCCAATGTAATTCCCTCCTTTGTGCCCAAAATTAAAAGCCAATGACTGGAAATGCAGCCGAGAAAGGCTTTAACTTGCAGCCCTTAAGTGTTGAAAACTGACACACCTGATGATGGATAGCGAAACATCTCTTTAATTTCATTGCTCTTGCCAGCAATAACAGCCTTTGTTGGCTCTGATCTCGGGGCTGGCTCTCCTGAATTGGGGGCAGGCAATTCCCCCTCCCCTCCTCCAGAGATTCAAGCCTCTGGCTGCAGCCCCACGCCAACATTCCCATTTGTCCTCGCAGTCCCTCTTTGCTCATCTGCAAGATTTCCCTGACTTGGAAGCAGCAGCCCCTACCTGGGATGTAGGAATGTTCCAGACAACTCTGTTTATTATTAATAAGTTTCTATACGTGTGTGAAAGTCCCTGCAGCTCCCTGTGAAATGAACCTCCAGAGGCAGATTTTGTACTGCTTCCCTTGGCTGCCTCTCCCCCCTCTCTGCAGAACACAACACATAAAGGGATTCCAGCAGCACGTAGGGGCTGAGGAGCAAACAGGAATTAAATCAGCTTTTGGGACATTTATTTGCTTGTGACCAGAGGTGTTTTCTAAGTGATGGCTGAGCTGTGAATTGGAGGTGTTATCTGCATTTTTTCCTGCCCACCCCAGCTATTGTTTATAGCCTGAAGAGGAGTTTGCTCACCTCAGTTTTGTTTGGGAGATGAATATTGGTTAGGACATCATCCAAGTCAAACCAACACTCACCTTTAATAGGATCATTCTGTGGTTGTCATATGCTTTTTGAAGAGCCCTGCAATGTTTTGCAAGTATGATTTATAGAATCACAGAATCATGGAATGGTTTGGGTTGGAAGGGACCTTAAAGATCATCCAGTTCCACCTCTGCCATGGGCAGGGACACCTTCCACTATCCCAGGTTGCTCCAAGCCCTGTCCAGCCTGGCCTTGGACACTTCCAGGGATGGAGCTTCAACAACTTCCCTCAGCAATGTGTTCCAGTGCTGCACCACCCTCACAGGAAGAATTTCTTCCTTACATCCAATTTAAGTCTACCCCCTTTCACTTAAAGCCATGAATGAATCTCCCCATCTTCCAGAGAGGAGACAGTGAAAGGCAGAACGAGTGGCCCAAGCTCAGAGCAGGGACAAGAGCTGAAATCAGAGCTCTCAGCACAGTGCCTTTCCTGGTGATCCATGTCAAAAACAGGGGGACAAGAAGGTTTTCAGCAGAATCTTTTATTTTTGTGGGGAAACAGCAGCCTTTCCAGGTTACCACCAAGGTTTTTATTTTTAATTTTTATTTTTTATTACTCTTATCTAAGCCAGACTGGATGAATTGTCCCCCAGTGGGAGCACCAGTGCTGCCTGTGCCCCCATGCTGTCAGGCAGCTTTGATCCATGGTTACCCAGAAGGAACCAAGAGAAGAGCTCTTCATTTCCTCTATCACAAACAAGTTTTCCCCAGGTTTTGGCTCACACACATCCAGAGGGCCATCACCATGTGGGGTTCACAATCTCTGCCCCATGCTCCTGGCATTCACTTGCACAGCTCCTGAGCTGGACTTGTGTTGTGGGTGTAAAATCCCAGCTGGGTTTGGGTAGGCATGTTTGCAGCCTTACCTGCAGAAGGAGGGGATGGTTAACAGGATGGCTGTCTGGACAATGTCAGGTGGTTCTCCCACAGACAAACCCCTTCCCTCTCACAAATGCCCATCACAGGAAATTGAATTGACCTGCACTTTATTTATCGTCACCATCTCTTGCTCTGTTTGTCAGAGACTGATGACTGCTCCCAGTGTTTGCCATCCACCCAGACCTCAAGGAATACTGTAAGGCTCTTTGGAGAGATGCAATCACAGAGCTGTGGGCAGTTGGCCAGATTAATTCCTGATTACAGTGTAGAATATATGGCCAGTGATTTCTCAAATCCCACAATCAGCTGTTTTAGGCAGCCATAAAATATAATACTGCTCACAGAATGACTAAAATCCATCTACAACACCAGGAGGATTTAGTCCCTTCTCCTAGGGCTGGCTCTCCATTCCTCTGACCTTCTGCACACTCCTTTGGGTTGAAATCCTCCTCCTTGTACCCAGGGGACCCACATGCAGCATTCAGGATGAAAACTTCCAAGCTTTCCATAAACATGAGGGAAACACTCTCCTGATTTTGAAAGCCAGGGTAAATCTGGGGTTTTCTGGCACATTTTCCTGCTGTCTCTTGCTGACTTTGTCACACTTTGTGGGCTTGCTTAGATGAGCAATTAATTGGTCGAGGCAGGATTGCCTGGGAAAAGTCAAGTGAGAAATGCCTTTCATAGAACATCAAGCTGGATCCAGTATTCAAAATCACAGGAGAAGTGCTGTCACAGGATATATTTGCATGGTAAGCCAAAGGAAAAAAAAAAGTGATGAAGTGAACTGGTTTATGCTGGCCAGCTCTGGTGGTGGGAGATCCTCACCAGGACCTGAAACATCAGTGCTATGGCCACCTCTGCAACCTGCTCTGTGCTGTGGGACCCCTCAAAGTCCTGAAGCAGTTAAAGCCCTAAAATCTCCTTTGGTGACCTGTCCTAGGGGCTGCCTCTAGCAGGCAGATCTGTTCCCAAAGGATTGCACCCCGTATCTATCCCCACCCAGCAGCTCCCCAGCACAGGGGCTGTTACTGCCCTGAGCAGTCCATGGTTCTCTCACAGGAGGTCTCCCCCAAACCATGGCCACCTGAAACCCCTCTCAGCAGGCTGGCACTGCTCTGTGTCCCCACTGCAGCTGTGGTGGCATCCTGCCCACTCACAGGCGTCCTGCCCTTGTCCCCAGCCCCTGCTGCCAGCCTGCTCACTGGGACAGGGGTTCTTTTGTGGCCCCTCCAGCGGGTCTGCATTCCATGCCAGTGTCCAGAGAGGCTTTCTGAGGCCTCTCCTTCCCCCTCTGCCCCTCTCTCAGCCTGCAGGATGCTCACACAGGGGAGGAAGCATATGTGTGGTTTGGAGGGAAGCAGCGTGGCACCGCTTTTGGACACCTCCCTCACCCGACACCTTTCCTACCTCTCCTACCCTTTCATTCCTGTGAGTGGTGGACAGCAAAACCTCTCTGCAAGCCTGGCTTATTTTTAGAAGGCTGCACAGCCAGAGATACCCTTTCACTAGCCAAAGTAAGAGGACACCAAATGGTCCTGACCTTTCTGTCCAAGGCCCCATGCCGGGCCCTGCATTGAGCAGAGCGCGGGCTGGAAGCAGGGAAGGAAGGAAGGAATTTGTCTGTTTGCTTGGCCCACTGCCCTCGCCTGGAGCTCGGGTTTATATAAAGAAGGTGAGGACACTGCACAGGGATGAAGGTTTGTTGGCCATCACGGGGTTTGGAAGCTCCACTGACAAGGTCATGGGCTTGAAAATGCTTTCAAAAACCTCCCTGGCAGATCCCTTGGAAATGCTTCTCCTCCTCTCTCCCAGGTGCCAACCTGAACATGCACAGTGACCCTACCTAGAGCCTGTGATTTTTTCCCTGTGTTCTTATGACACCCCAGTGCTGCAGCAGGGCCTTGGTGCAGTTCCTCATGCATCTGAGCCACTATCTGGAAAAAAAAAAAGCAAAATAGCAAGGGGTTGATCCCTGCTCGCAGATGGGAGTCCTAAGAGGCAGAGAAAAGGAGTCCCAGGTTTGCTCTGCTTTCAGATTCTCAGATGTCTTTCCCTTTATTTTAATCCAGTCTCATCAGTCTTGGTGCTGTGACCATTTCCCTGGGGAGCCTGTTCCAGTGTCTGACCACCCTCTGGATGAAGAATTTTTTCCTAATATCCAAGTTAAACCTCCCCTGACACAGCTCCAGCCATTCCCTCAGGTCCTGTCACTGGTCAGAGAAAGAGATGGGTGCCTGCCCCTCCTCCTCATGAGGAAGCTGCAGACTGTGATGAGGTCAGGTCTGGTCCCTGCTTTTGCAATGGATTTTGGAAATAAAGCACCTGCCATGCTCTGTCCCTTGGACTCACAGCTGTACAGGGACACTGGTTCAGATAAAATGGTGCTTCCTGCACACCGAGCACGGTCCTGCAGTGCTCGCTGCTGCACAAACCTTTAAAAAGGGAAACTCTGCCTCCAACAAACTTGCAAGATGATTTTAAGACAGGAGCGAGCAAACAAGTGCAGATGAGCAGGGTAACGAGGTGCCTGCTGTGCCTTTTTCCCTGGCTTTGTAACCTCTTCACCCATCAAAGCCCAGCAGTGCACACACGATCCACGGGCACAGCAAAGGGCTCAGACGTGTTCTGCAGCTGGGATAATTGATAAAAACAGCCCTCCCTCAGCCCCAGCCCTGCCTTGGATGTGACAGCCACGCCAAGGAGGCCTTTAACGTGCCTGGAGCTGCTGCAGACAATGGGGAGGCCAAATTCCCGGGAGGGCAGCAGGAGCAGAGGAGGAGTTGCTGCTTCATGACCCATCAGCTCTCCAGAGCATAAGGACGCCTTTGTTTGCTTCTCCTTCAGCCTCCTGCTACCCAGAGTGGGAGAGGCAGGAGATGGCAGAAACCTGGGATTTTCAAACATTTTCTGAGTCAGATGCAGTGGGAGAGGGGGAGGAAAGCGTTCCCACACCCAGCCAGGCTGGAACAAACAGGCAGTGCCTGCCTTGGCCCAGAGCAGACACCTTCCCTAAAAAACACCAGCACCCGTGCAAGCCCTAAGGGATTTGGGGGCCTGCTTGGTTATTTCCCCCCCCCCAAATCCATCGGGCAGCACCTTGGCTGGAGGCAGCATCACCCACAATCTCATGGGGGTGGTGGGGGATGGAAGTTTTCCTCCTGGTAGCCACGGATGAGCAAAACACTCGGCTTTCATTCACCCAGGCACAGCCTACCCCAACCCCGACCTCAGGGTGTCTCCTCATCACTCTGTCTCTTCCCTAGATGGAAAAGTTTTCCAGCCCCAGGATCTGCTCTGAGAGACAGACTCCCCAATATGTTTACTTAGAGGTTTGTCAGCTTGGGGATTCTTTTTTCCCCCAAATTATTTCAGGGAGAAGTTTTAAATTACAGCATCTGCCCCTCCCTCCTTTTCCTCCTGTGCAGTTGTTGTATGGGACTGGAATTACCTGAAGGTTGGGATTTCATCCAAAGGAGGAAAAAAGGCAGAAAGGCCATTCATTATCTCCAATTGATTTTATTTATCAGGTATAAAGGAGTAACTGGAAGCCAAGCAGACATGTGGGCAAATATGTTCAAAGGGGCTGCTATCATTTAATGGGGGAAATGATAAGGAGCTTTAGCATGAGGTGATGCTGGCAGGGAGCTCCAGGAGTCTTTTCCCAGGTCAGAAGGAAAAGCTGAGGATGACTGCACTGACTTTGGCTCAACCCAGTCAAACATTGCAACAATTGTTTTTAACATGCAGTCAGCTTGAAGGCAGCAAAAGCAGCTCCAAACCTGAAGGAAAGGATCACATGCCTGAAATCTTGCCTGATTTTTTCCCCAAGTATATCATCTAGTCTAATAAAAGACAATAACTCCTCCTCCCAACCTTGCCTTGCTCAGAGCCTGAAAACACCAGAGCTCCAACAATTCTCCTGTAACAAAGGGAATGAGTCATTCATCAAAGCATGCATTTGGAGAAAAAAAAAAGTTCTGCATATTCATTTATTCTAGTATTAAGGTAAAAAGATTTGGTTTACCTGTAGAAAATGACATTAAAAATAATTTTAAAAATCAACAAAACCTTCAAAACCCTTATCAATGGCTCTTGAAATTCAAAGTCTGGATGCAAATGGCTAAAGGACATTTTTGGGCATGAGTAACATAATTTTTCAGGCATAAGCAGAATAGTGGGAACAAAGGACTTGCAGCTAGAGCAAGCTCTGGGGAAATAATTTCAACAGACAGATGGATGGAAGGACACCCAAATGTCAGGAAATGGCACCCAAACCTGACAATATCCAGATTTCCTGAGCACGCTTGGGCAATGAGGAAGCTGCTGCCATTTCATACCACACGTATGGATTGTCTGCATACAAAAAAGAAAAAAGCCACGTGGCTTTGAGAAATTTTCTGGGGTGACAGAGATGTGGTGACCACAAGGTGGGCACGTTGTCAGCTGCAGAGGTTTAATAACACTCCAAAACGCCCTTTAAAAAATGTCCTCTAGTCTGTAAGGCAAGCAGGATCTCTGACTTCAAAGACATTTCCCTGGATCTTTATAAAGCTTTTTTTTTTTTTCTTTTTTTTTAAGTGGGATCTGGGCTGGTTTGTACCTCTAAGCACTGGGAGCTGCTCCCAGGGCCAGCAGAGCCTGGAATTGCAGCAGTGCAGAACATCCCTGCTCCAAGCTGAGCCTGCTGCTGTCTGAACAAGGTGTCTTTGCCCCAGCACCTGAAGAATAGTGGGGTTTTGGTAGCTTCAGTGAATCTTAATTGCACCCATCCAAAAGGAGTGACCTCAGCCCTGCCAACCATAAAACACTGCTCACTGCTTGGGCTTAATGGTGTGTGGCCTGCCAAGGAATCTTTTTTTCTCTCCCTTTCAGAGACAATCTGTGGGAATTTATTGGCTTTTTAAAGCTGTCTGATCTTTCACTGAAGGAAACTAATGGAATATCAATGACACCAGGTATTTGTCACAAGTATCATTTATGGAGGAAATATGGGCCTGGCTCAGGAGGGCTCTCCTGCACATGGTTAACCAATTCCACACACACAGGTCCAAGCAGCAGCTGGGATCAAACCCAGGCTTCTCTGTGGCTGCAGGCTTATCAGCCACTACCAAACACAGAAAAGCAAAGAGCATTCCTAATTCAGTTGACTAATTCAATTTAAAACCCCGATGAGGACAAGGCAGCTTGAATTTTCATGGGAGCTTTAATTCAGGATGACACCTTTGCAGCTGGAAGGAAGATGATTTTAAGCACCTTTTCAAAATAACAGGTAAAAAAATAATTTTAAAAAGATGAAAACATTCCTTTCCCTACTTTTTATTGGCATCTCCAGTTTTTTTTTCAGCTGTGACTTTTCACTGAGCTATACCTTATTTGGGGAAAGGTCTGCTCTTTTTTAATCTCTTTTTTTTCTGACAGGTTAAGAGTTACCTAAAAGAAAATGATGTCTCAGAAGTGTTGTGATGGATGTGAGGCTTCAGTTTTTAACAGGACAAAAAGGCTGCATCCTTATGGTGTCATCCCACCCTTGTGGAGGACTCAAGCCTGTTGTGCTGAGGTTTCACCCCACAGGGCAGCATCAGAGCCATGATCAGCTCCCCAAAACTGAGATGTGCAAACATCCCATGCTCAAACTCTGGTTTTTGGGACACAAATCTGCTTTTTCTCACCAGTCTTAAATCCAGCTTGGGCTCTCAAGAGCCTGCTAAGGACCATGCCCAGTGATGAGTCTTTTTTCTGCAACATGGTGGAAAAACTGCTCTTAAAAACATGCAATGTGCCAGGAAGGAACAAGCAACATGGCTCATTCCTCACATTTTTTTGGAACGGAGTTTGAATAACAGAGGGGATGGTGGCAAAGGGAAAAAAAGGCCACTTTTGTGCTCAAAGATTGGAGAAATGTTTAAGTTCCCGGAGCTTCGTGTTAAATTAGTGCAAAACACGGTGATTTGCTGCAGGGCTTGAATTTCAGCTACTGCAAACCTCTCTCGGGGGAGAAGTGAAAGGGAAAGCGCAGGTCCCGGGTCTGAAAGCAGTGAATAAATTAAGCCCAGGATCCTTTAACCCCAGGAGTGTGTCAGGAGAAGCCCCCGTAGGACGGAGGAGGGAATTTCCAGCAGAGCTTTGACAGCACAATTAGCAGCGGGCTGGATCAGGCAGGGAATGAGAGCAGCAGCGACGGGGGGATTGTTTGTCGGCTCATGGGCCACCGAGCTGCAGAAGCTTCTGTTGTCTATATTCTCTTAGACCTCACTTAAACCACGCTGCTCTGTCCTCCAGATCCAGCCCCTGGGCTCTCATCCATCCTGTATCCCACAAGGAATTGCTCCTGCCTTGCACTGTGAGCTCCCGGTGCTTGTGCGCCTTCAGGGGCAGTGATGGGAGCAGGGATGGCCCAACACCTCCCAGCCCTTCAGTGCTTCTATTCCATCAAAGCTGCTCAGAAACGAGCTGGAAAATCGGGTGAAAAGAGGGTTCAAAACATAATTTTTTTCCGTAGGTTTGGTGGAGTGGTGTTTGTGGAGTGATCCCCAAATGCGAGCCCAGCAGTGCTGCAGGTTCACAGCTGAGCTGTCTCTGGGTCTGCCTGCAGAACGTGCTGGCAGCTCCTGGAACAAAGAGCAAGAGAGAGGGAGGAAGGGAGAGAGCAGGAGAGGGAGACATGCTGCAGATACTTGCACACCAGAACATCACATGAACATGTTTAGTATTTTTCCAGAGGAAAATATCATCCAACAGACATAATTATATCTTAGGTTCCTTTTTTTTTTTTTTTTTTTTAACAGGGCTTTTTAAGCAGTTGTTTTGTTTCATTCTTCTCCTTTTTCTATTTTCGAATTACAGTGTTTGCAGAAACAGGAGGAGGATGACAGTGAACACAAGAGAGAAGCCTGAGAGGGAGAGAGATGCTGCTGTTCCTTGCCATCCCTGGAAGTGCTCAAGGCTGGATGGGGCTTGGAGCAACCTGGTCTACTGGAAAGTGTCCTTGCCCATGGCAGGGGGGTTGGAATGGCATGATCCTTAAGGTTCCTTCAAATCTCAATTGTTCCAGGATTCTGTGACTCAAAAGCAGCTAAATTTAGGCCTTGCTCTGCAAGCTGACTCCCCCATGGTAACTCACAAAGGGATTCTTGCTTGATGATCTCTCAAAGGACAAAGTCTTGGAAAGAGAGAGCTTCTTTGAGTTCCCACCATCCCAACACGTCCAGAGCTCCAATTTGTCTGGGAACGTCCCCAGAAGGTGGTGGAAGCAGCTCTGACGCACTGGATATTTTGTACACCTCCATCCTGGCAGGTGAGATGCTCACTCACAGTCACCACTGGTGATGCTCACCCTCTTCCCAGTCATCACTTGGAATCATTTCGTGCTGCTCCACTGGCTCAGGGCCACAGCTGGATGCCAGGAGAGCTGGGAACACAGCAAGTTTTCACACACAGAAGTGTCCAGAGGCATTTAAGATGGCAAACTCACTCCTTCTAGGCTGTCACCACAGTAACAGGGGGCTTCCCAAAAATAATCAACAATACGATTCTGAGCTGCCCATTTGTCATCTTGGAATTAGCAGCTACTCAACATTTTGGCTGAGGAATGAAACACATGGCAGGAATTGGTAGTGGGTATTTCAGAGGGGAGTTTTACATGAGGCACCTTGTCCTTGGTCACCTGTGGGGACCTGTGGCAGTGGAGGAGAGATCCCTTCCTGAACACCAGGATGCTTTCTGTCCTAAAGCAGGAGAACTGGTGACAGCAGAGAACCATGAGGGCTCTTAGGGGTTGTAAAGTCACTGAGGTATGAAAACCTCTACTTACCATTTGAGATCCCAGCTCCAGCCATTGCCTCCTGGGGCACAGTCACCTTCCAAGAAGGAATTTCTCACTCTTTACACCCAAGGCACAGAGAGGGTGAGGTTTCCAGAGATGTTTTTATTGCTCAGCTAACAGTGTTAACCTCTCCAGTGAGGACGTGCACCCATCCAGCAATTGTCATTGACTGAAATTAACTTTGCACTTCAGGATTTGTCAGGTTGCAATTGTACTAAATGCTTTGCTGGCTGCAAAGTGACAGTCCTGACACAGCTAATGCCATGACCCATTGGCCCCAAAGCAGTGTGAGCAGACCCCTTGGTCCCTTTCCTCTCCTCAGGATTTGCATCTCCCGAGATGTATGTCACTATCATTTTTAATTTTTTGTTTCAGCAGGATATTTCTTTTTTCACATGTTCTGAGATTTTCAAGCTGTGCATGGATCACATTTTCAAAATATCTTCCATATTTACAAGACTTCCATATTTACACCTTTTTGGTGTCTACACTTATTTACTTCACCAAGCATGAGAGTTGGGAGTGGGGAACACAGGACCGGGTATTTCAGGTCTCACAATAAAATTACGTGAAACAGGGTTCAAATAATTTGCAGGGCTGCAGCAAGGACAAGGAAAAAGATCTTCTTGTGCTGTTATGCAGAGGAGAAAGAGCCCAGTGAATGCAGGGGTTTGGGGCCCAGTCCTAGCTGGACTGAGGGCTGAAAGGGCAAGGTGCCAGCTGTCCCAGAAAGTATTTATTAGAATCAGATCTCCTGGTCCTGCCTGCACAGGCACCTTGTGCTGTCACACAGGATGGTGTTTAGTGTTTGGAGAAGCCACCATAAAAAAATCCCACTGATCTTAGCTCAGAAGGTCTTTAGTCCTACCCCTAAATCCATAGCACTGTAAATTGGTGGAAGATCCCAGCCCAGATGCCCAGCAAAGAGGTCCTGTTCCCTTGTGGGATGGCAGCCATTCTCCAAGTGGTACCTCTGGGATGTGACACCACCGAAGCTCGCCTGGCTGATGAGCTTTTGTGATTAATTAAACCCCCACTGCCCTCCTGGTTTCCCTACAGATGTCCCATTAGGATCCCAGCAACAGCCGCAGTCAGGAACGCAAAGACAATTATGCACTGGAATTTAAACAAACCATTAATTACCAAGATGCTCTGGCAGATGATGGCTCCAACAATGCTTATTACAAGAACCTTCATCAAGTTATCTGCTCTTTCATGTGAGCAGAGGTAACGATCTCCACTGAGATGGGAAAAATAATTAAAAACCATACAACAAGATGTTTTATTAATGACACGCGCATCTCCATCACTCTGAGAAAATTGGGCAATCTGTTCCTGCACCACAGCCCTCCATCAAGGGTTTGTATTTACCATCACTTTAATAATGGCTTACTAAAGTGCTATCTAGTTCCCTTGGGTTGGCTTAAAAGAGAGGACAAAGGGAGGATTTATTTATGACTGGCACCCATGGAAGAGCAGATCTGTGGCCCAAAGAGGAATAGAAAAAAAAGCCTTGCAAAGAGGGTCCCTGCTTAACTCATTGGTTTTTAAAGGAGTTCAGCAATGCAGTAACAAAAGGCAAAGTGCTTGAAAAAACTATCTGTAGGAAAAATGCTTCCTCAAACAGAAAACCCATCTTGGTTTCCCTCTACAAACCTAGATCTGATCTCAGCTGATCTGGTGTCAAACGTTTTCAGTGGGAGCAGGAGCAGATCCATCAGGGGATGTGCAAGGTTTGGTGAACTCAGTGATGGGCACAGCCCTGGGGCACGAAACTCCTTTTCATTGCCCTTCATAGAAAGCTTGACATGTCTGAAAATTGGAGCCCTCTCTTGGTGTGTGACCGACACCCCACCAGGACAAGCTTTTCCAGCCTGCTCTGCCAGCTCAGCCCGGTGCTGCCCGAGGACTGCACGCAGGAGCATCCGCTCCTCCCACCCTGGGGCTGGCACCGCAGGCGGAGCCACCACGGACATGACTCACCAAGAGCACCTTCCCTCTTCCCACCGAGCTCTAATTTACTTAATCACCGCAGATTAAAGCGTGTCTAATTAAGGACAGGCGTTAGATCTGATGAGGACCCGTCTGTTTTCCTGTTCACACACTATTGGGGCTGGGCAAGCCCGGTGTCCCTCATCCGCTTTCAGGCTTTCAAACGGAAATGTTTTGTTCCTTTCCCAATGAAAGTTCAAAGGGTACATTTCACCTGAAAGAAAAGGGTGTAGAAGAAACTATGAAAGATACTTTAGATCCCAAAAATCGTTTAGAGGAAACTTTTTTTTCTCTGTCACAAGTATTTACATGGACGGGCTGGGTTCCAGCAGGGATGCAGAAGCTTAGACTGGGCTGAAAAAAATATAAAATATTGTTAGGGATACAGAAGGAAGCTCACTGGCCACAGACTCACTGCCCAGCACGACCACAGCTCTGCATGGAGGCAAGAAAGGACCAGGACTTTCTCTGCAAGGGCTGCTTTTCTCTGCTAACCTGATCTTTAGTGCAGGCACAGCCTCAAGGGTTGTGGCACTGAAATCAGTCCTGCCTCTTCCACATAGTGCTGGGTAGCTTTGAGTGAGTCACTCAGCCCCACTCAGACACACACTGCACAGCTAGAGGGGCTTGGATACTCCTTTTTACTCCGTGGACACTACATCATTTGGCTGATGGAATTGTCAGGTCTCTCTGGTGGCATCCATTGGCTACGAGGTGTGGACACATTTCTGATGCTGGAATAAATAATAATAGCAGTATTTTGGCTTCTCTAAGATACTTGACACAAGCAGATCTCAAAGTGCCTTCTACAAGGTGCACAATTTCATTATTCTGGCTGGTAAATGGGGACTTAGCCCTGGCAGGAGTGTCTAGAGGCTGCCACAGAGCCTTTCATTCATGTCGCCTTTGAAATTCAGTCAGTGACTGAGTTGCCTCCCAGGATCACCCACTGGTGGTTCCTGACTCTCATTCATCAAGGCACACTCACAGACCTCCAGCAGAGCCATGTGCCTGCTTAGGTTACAAACAGGCTTCAGAAGGCATCTGCTGGGCTGGCTCACTGCAGAAGCTCAAGTTTCGCTTCCCAAAATGACGAAACTTATTTAACACTTGTTCAGTTGGATGGAGCCATGAAGTTATTCAACTCTGCCGAGGTTTCACCGTGAGAAAAGACCAAATAGTTGAGGACTAGGTCTTTTCTTTGATATTTAAATAATTCCAAAGGAGAGGCACTTGCCTAACGCTGAGATGAAGCAGGGCATGGCCAGGAGTGTGCAGCACAGTGAGCACCACAGCTGCCCAGCCCAACACTGTCATTGTGTGCCCAACACCACACTGAAGACTTGCAAAGGGTCTCCCTTTGTAATAGGTCTCAACATGAGGTGCCAAGGGCTTCCCACGGGTCTGGCAGCTCCCTGCCAGTACAGGTGGGGTTTGTAGGCGGCAGAACAACCAGCAGTGCCATCTTCCTAGTTAGAGAAGAGATGGCTGCAAGGTCAGGCTGGGAAAGAGGGTGCTGCGAGCACCGTCTGTGCTGCCAATGAGGCAATGCTGTGGGAGGGAGGGAGGAGAGGGCTCTCAGCCAGGGAGAACATGAGCCCAAGGCCAAAAGAAGGGATATCTGCCCAAGAAAAGCAGGAACTCTCTCCCCCAGCAGACCCTGCAGGCTCACAGCCCCCAAGAGCTGGGGATGTGGACAATGCAGACACCTGGTGCCAGCAATGCCCTGAGCCGTGCATGCAGAGAGCTCACTATGGGTGCAGTGGGGACATTTGCAGTCACCATTGGTGCAGGGGGGACATTTGGGGTCACCACGGGTGCCGTGGGGACATTTGGACCTCCCCAAAGTCCATCACCCCACCCTGGATCTGTGGGTGCCTCACTGGGATGTCAGGCACTGCTGAACCCGCATCCTGCCAGAGCAGAGGAGGGAACAGCAGGGAGCACACACCTGCATGTGACCTGAGTGACACGAGGCTGCAGGGACAAATTGCACACTTTACAAGTGACATTTGCTGTCATGGGGAGAGGTTAGAAGGCTGTTTAAAATTCAACTAAACTCTGCCCGGAAACAGGGCAGGATGTGGTCTTCTTTTCTTTTTCAGCCCCTAGGGTAACTGTGTGATGTTTCTAGCAGGGAAGTCCCTCTCCTGCTCACAGATTTGGCAGTGGGTTTTGCCCCAGGGGTGGGATTCACATGTTGCATGGGAATGTCTGGCTGGTTTGCAAGCTGCAGGCCAGAATCCCTGTCAGTAAGCACCACGGGAAGAGATTTACACCATAAGAGGGTCTGAGTTAGACCAGGAAGAGCTACGAAACTCAGGAGATGCTCAGTAGCATCCTACAGCTCCACTGGGCAGACAGAGAAATTGAGGCACAGCAACTCCATGTTCCACCAGTAGAACTTGTAGTAGGATGAAGACTTCTGCAGAGCAATCCTGTCCTTTTTTTCCTCTAGAAGTGGTGAAAAAGAACTGAACGTTGTTTCTGAATTCACAGCTCCAATCCATTTTCCAGATAACTCAGGACATGAAAGTAAAATGAATAATTGCTCCCCTTCTCTCCATTTTCTCAGCAAATCCTAACAGCATTCCTGTGACTACATCCATTGGATATTCTCCCTCCATTTTTCTGGTCTTTCTGACTCTCTTTGGACACACACACCTTGATATACTGGTAAACTCTCCCATCCATGAGTTGCTTGCACATAGTTTTGTCATAGATGGCTGTACCATGATGATGCTATTAAGGCAGTTATCTCATAACATGGAATTACTTTATAATTTGCTCCATTTGTCCTCATTGATGGAAACAATGTGCTCAACCATATCTTATCTCAGTTCTCAAGGATTTTAAGCAATCTGTCAATGCCTTGAGCAGCTCCAGCTCTTCATTTTATCAATGGGAAGATCAGAATATGTGACTCACTGCGGTGCTGAAGGATCCTTCAATCTGAAGAAGAGAAGCAGGACATAAACTGAGCCGGGCAGATTCAGATGAGACAATTACCGGTCACAGAGAATATCTATCAAAGGGATTGGTGGACTGTCTATGTCCTGAAGATGCAATTCTTCTGATTAATGCCTGTATCCACAGGGGAAAGCCAACACTGACTCTGTCTTGCTGTGCACATTTAGACCCCGGAGAGATGTAGTCAATGTGCTCAGGAGAATCAGGGGGTTATTTTTACCTCTCTAGAGGACACTTCTACAACTGGGCAGATGAATCGTGCCCTTGGAGTGCACATTTCCTACCAGCTATGGTGAAAGGAGCTGGGAGTGGCCACATTGGATATAACTATATTGTAAATGTCTAGTTAGGAGAGACAAACTCCAATTTTGGTGCTCAGCTCTGTTTCCAAACCGAGTGCCCAGTGCTCTTTGGATGTACTGGATATCTGCACACATATCTGCTGGCTGACATGATAAAAGACCTGTGGAGACCTTCATCTATCTGGAATTTGATGTCATCCACACTTGGACTTCCTTGAAGCCCTTTGTCATGTCTGCCACTGCAGATGCCAGAGGCATCCATGGCATGTGTTGGCTGGGACAGGCTGGAGCACCTCACCAATTAAAAGATGCCAGTGCTCAGAAAGCTCAGTAAGCTGAATCCCTCCTAATGCAGCCAACAGTGCTGTTCTTCTGGCCAGAGGAATCACTCCCTGGGGTCCATGGACAGGATGGACAGGCACCCATTGCTCATTGGACACCATCCTGCAGACCCTGTAACTCAGCTGTGCCTCCATCTCTGAACTCTACCTTTCACACCATGCAGGGAGCTCAGCTCTGCTGACAGCACATCGCTGTCTCACACCCCTGCAGGGGCTTGGGGCCATCTCACCCAGCTTTCAGCAGCTGCTCCAAGGGGGAGGGAGCCTGTTGGCCTGTATAATTTCCTGCCATATTTGTCTGGATGCCTCAAATTCTCACAGCATCCCAAAAAACCCCCATACACCTCCATTTAGACAAGTGAACAGTGCCCTGCATGTTTTCCAGGAACATTACTCAAGAATGCATTGCTGGATACATTGCACAAACACAGGGGTGAGATTTTTGTGGTGTGTGTACACAAATGCTCAGACTCAAAGACTTTGTTTCTGGCCATAAAATTTCTAAATGATCTTTACCTATCGTCCAGGATGTTTGCTTTGCTCAGTTCATTAGTGCAGGCAAGACACTTTTCCTGTGCTTTATCACAGGATCTCAAAGGGTAAACGATTTATATGAATACCAATGTTTATTCTATCTACAGGAACACTCAGGCAAGTTAAAATAGAGTCAAACAAGATGCACTAGGACAGAAAACCACAAGCTGCGTTTCATGCATGGCCATAAACAAGCTCAGCTTATCAGAAAAACAGGTCCAAATATGTCAGGAGCCAGAGAAAGCTCTTGATTACACAGCGTCGAGCCCGTGGCCAATGTGACTGCTGGCCTCTTTTCAGAGAAGCAAGTTATAATCCATGTTGGCATGTGTGAAATAAGGAATTGGCGGCACTCATTAAGAAAGAAAAGAAACGGAAAACCGTGAAAAGGAAAGTAGCTTTACCAGTATTTCCAGTGGTGAATCATTGGCATTCAGGGCTGTGGCCTGGTTAGGGCGAGAAGGCTTCTAATTTGGGTGCCCAACACTGACAAATCCTGCTAGGGAAAAATGCTAACCCTCTTCCCCTGGAAGCAGGGAGGGAGGAGGGTTAGAGCTCTGCTGTTGCTGCAAGGGATTATTTTTCTCCACTCTCCCCAGGAAAGCCATGCCCCTTTCAAGCTCCCCACTCCACCCTGGCCAGATCCCAGCACTCTGTTCCCAGCCCCACAGGCTGCCTTCAGCCCTGTGCACAAAGGCTGCTCTAAAGGTGTTCAACCCCTCCTTTCCCAGGACAACGGGAAAATCCTGGTTCCTTGAAAACCAATGTCATTATTCTCAGAGACTGCAGGGAAAAATCAAGAGGGCTTTAAAGTTTTCACCATCTTCCCGAGTCTGAGCTCTTCCTGGGAGCAAACTCTGGTCCCTCTCACCAACAGTGCTTTCCCTATAAAAATAGGAGTTTCCAACAGAACAAGTTTTCCCTAATTGTTCCTGGCAGGCGTTTCACCATCAGCCTCTCCGTGGGCAAACCTGCTACTGGTCCCTCCACTAAAACCACAGCAAACGAGGTCTGCAGAACAAAACTCGAGATGACAGGGAGAGCCTCAAATAAAAAGGAAGGAAGAACAAAACCTACAGCAGGCACATAATCAAGGGAACCAAAGGGCTTGTCCAAGCTACCAACAGCTGGGTGACAAATCTGCCTGTCTGGAATGCAAGAGCAGAGAAAGTGGCTCAGCAAACCATGCAGGGGCTGAAAGTCAGCACTCTACGATGAGTCACTGGGGCCAGGACTTGAATTTTGGGTGTCTGGGAGTGAAGAGGACAAGCCAGGGCTGCCTGGAGCACTGAGTTCTCCAGGGAGATGCCAGCACTAGAGGGTAACAGTGAGTCAGGCTGCTGGGCCAGTTGTTGGGATAGGTTGTGTTGATGGTTATGGAGGGATTGGAAGTGGTGATTCCACGAAGGTCAGAGCAGGCAAGAGCAAGTGAAGGGGCTGGTTGCACTCCCCTCATTGTCCTTGCTTTGGGACACCTGTGGGGCTGGGCTGCCCCAAGGAGAGAGCAATGGGGGTGCTGGGAGGAGGGCTCTGTGCATTGGTAGGAGAAGAAACGAGGTGACACCAGAGATGGATCACTCAGCATTGAGGGAGCCCAGGGCCATGGGGTGGAAGCCCAGGGAAGGGGATAAGGAGCCTGGTGGGAGGTGCTCTCTGCCCTCACAGGATGATCTTGAGCCAAGAGCCAACTCATTGCTCTTCTTCTGCACTCAGAGCAGAAGATGCACCCCCTGAACCCCACATTTTACTCTCAAAGCCCTGGTTGCTCACCTTTAGCAGCTAAAATGCTTTTGAACCCATAACACAACCAAAACCCAGCATAAGGTGTGGGCACACAGCTTGCTGCCGCTTCAGTTCAGGACCTCATCTTCTGGACATGGACAAGCAGAGCCCTGGCAGCCACCTGAGCTGCCTGGGGTGGCAGGAGCCAGACCTGTGCCTGTGTCTGTTGGCATGGAGCCTGGGACCTCATGTGTATGCAGAGCATCGAGCAGAGCAGCTCTTCTTAAACAGTGCCTGTATTCCCAGAGGGGCTGTGCCCAGTCACACATCACCTGGTAAGGTTGTAGTGAATTATTTTTCCTTTAAAGCTTCAATATTTTTTGAATCTTTAATCAAAATTGTAAAGCCTGAGAGCAGATTCTCTAGCAATTGAAGTTAGGTGTCTAGTGGTTAGAAAAGACCAGCAGTCAGGACTCCTGGGTCCCATTTTCAAATCTCCCACTGACTCTTTGAGTGACCTTGAAGAAGTCAATTAATTTCTGTGTCATTTTCCAGACAGGTAAAAATGAGGAAATAATTCTTCCCTAGTTCACTGGGGGATTTTGAGTATTTAATTGTTTGCAGGGCACTTTTCTCTCCCCGGATGAGAAGTAAAGGCTGCAGGAAGGCTGAATGTTGGCATGGCAGGTCATGAACACTTGAGGAGCACACTGCAGTGCTCAGAGGGCACATCTGTCCTTGCTGCAAGGAGGGGGATTTGCCTTACCCCACATCCCATGCCCTGTAGATGTGGATAGAAACCTTCCAGCACTGCACCTGGGGCCCAGCTCTGCCCACCAGCTGCCCCAAGGCTGCCCTGCTGCAGCCTTTCAGCAACTCTGGAGGCTGATGTCTCCTTGCAGTCGTGCTGTGGAAGCAGAAGCAGTGAGAAGGAACCAGCTGTCTCCATCCAGAGCCTCTCGCACGTGTCCATCTCTCATCCCCCCAGGCTCCCAGCCTTGGCACGTTTGCTGATCCTCACCAATAACATGCTGATACCTCACCAACGGGGATGTATCACCAGCTGGCAGGCTCTCAGCAACCAACCACAGCTATGAATTCCCATCTGGGCTATCAGCTGCTTCGTAGAGACTACCAAAAAATCCTTTGAGGACTTGGCTTTGTTCTAAAATGGAATATTTTCACATCTAGAATGAGGTGATCCTTTTTCTGGGGTGCTCTGTTGAGGCCAGCAGAGCTGTGTCAGGCCATACCAACCTGCCCTGGGGTGGGAGTGACTCCTGTGGGGAAGGATCTCTGAGTTTAAAAATGTGGAAGTTTATTTTTGCCTTGAAGGGAGGCTTGTCACTGGCCTGTCTGCAGAGCTGATCACTGCACAGGTTTCCCCGGGCAGGAGAGAGGACGAGGAGCTGCCACCCGGGAACCCCATCCAAATTAACCTACTTACCAGGCTGCTCTGCTGGCTGCTCCAGGAGAGAGAAGGCTGTTTGTTTGCTTTAGGCCATTTCTGTGCAAGCAGTAACCAGAGATGAGCAAAATTCGAAAAATTTCCCCTCCCATGGGAAATTTCAGCCTTTCAGAGGTGGTTTGCATCCCAAATCAGGCCAGTTCAGCAAAATGAAATTCTGGTTCAACTCACTTGGAGCGGTCGGATTCTCCCTGGTGAAAAAGCGCAGTCTGGAGAAAGAAGGGAGGGGAGAAATGGGGGAGATTTTCTTTTACTTACAGGGAACTTCTCTTTATGAAAAATTGTATTTTTTTTCACTCATTCCAGTCCCAAACTGCTCCAGAACTAATGCCAGGAATTCCCTCATCTATTTATGCTGTTTTGCTGTCTGGGTCTTATTGTACCTGGCATTTGCTGTGACATATGACTGTGTTGCAAATAATACCAGGAACATTTACCTTGTGGAAGTATCATGGAGGGAAGGCAGCCAAGGGCCCTTTGTCAGCCTGCTGTCAAAAACCTGCAGGGATCATCCCAGGCCCTCCAGCCCTGCCAGCAAGGGTCCCAAGCCCTGTGGATTTTTGAGCCCTGCAGCTGCAACAGCGTGGGTGTGTTTTGGGGGGGATAAATGCTTCTTCTGGTGAAAGAAAGCAGCAACACTGTGGATTTCTGTCAGTTTTGCCAAGTGAATTCATTTAGAGTTAAAAAACATAAGTTGCTTGAGATGGATTTCACTATGAAATGTGTCTTTGTTCAGAGATTTCCTTTCGCTCTGTTTTTCTTCTTAACGTGAAAAAAATCCTTAAAGAGCGAACTGAAATGTTTTCTCTGGGATGGAGTGAAACTTTTTTTATTACACCAGGAACAATATAGACGTGTGCAATTATCTTTCAGCATCACCAGCAAACCAAAACATCTCTTACTCACCTCATTGTAATTGAAAGCGTCGTGGGACACCCTGTTAAAACTGAAGCTGCTCGCAACTGGCTTGAATCCAAACAAATAACTCTTAACTGAAACTCTTGTTTTTACAAAAGGAGCCATGAAAACATTACCATAATGAAGATCTGTCAGAGTTTACTTTGGGGGACAACTGCCAAGTGGCGATTCTGTATCTTATCTCATCAACACTGCTGTAATTACAAGCAAAATCAGGTCCGTGGATTGCTGTTTTCTAGGTATTAAATTAACACCAGTGTGAGACAGACCAGATCTGGGATGGAGTTTGGCTGATTGCATGTAAATGTCTAAACTGGAGTTCCCTTCACAGTCACAGAAATTTAGTTATGACAGCCCGTGGTGTCTGGGGAACAACTCACCAAAGTAGGTGTCTGAAACAGTTTGGCTAAACCCCACCTTGAAAGAACTTATGTCACTGCTGCAAAAACAGCCTAGCTCTAATGGAGACAGAGGGTGAGGATGCGCAGGAAGGAAGACAGGTGCCTAAATACAGGCATTTCAAGCCCTTTGGGATGCCCTGGTGTATCTCACCTGGCTTCTGGTTGCTTCTAGAAGGACACAGGTGTCACACAGGTCCCATCTCCTACCTGTCAGCCTCGTGTCCCTGCTAACATGGGGCATCCAAAGCAGCACTCGGTCACTGATTTATTCCCCTGAAGTTGCATGAGGTGAAAGTCATTTCCAGAGCCCCCAGGCCAGCAGGACCTGGAAATACACCATTTGGAAGTGTTCCTGATGGGCCTGCATTTCCAAAGATGGATCATGTAGCAGCAGCCTGCAGCGTGACAGCCCTGCCCAGAATTTCGGGAGGTTGCCCAGCTGAGCAAGTCAATCTCTGGTTACCTTACATAAGACACACAGAGAGAGAAGGAACTGCTACGGAGATTGCTTTCTTGGAAAGCCCCTGCATTAACTTCCAACCTTTTGTCACCTCCTGCAGAATCACTTCCATGATTTTCCTGCTGACAAGTCACACCTCTTGCTTTGTGGGGGGCAGGGCCATGCCAAACTGCCCCCAGTCTTTGCAGAGGCAGAGCTTGCTTGCATCATGCTAGGAAGCAGGAGATTTACACCAGTGGGATTGCACAATCACCCCAGATAAGGGGAATGTAACATGTCAGCAGTGTCCATGTCTTTATCTCTGTAGGAAAGACATACAGGAACACTCAGATCTCTGTGGCATTGATAGAAAAAATATCCTTCCCCTGCATTTCATCTGAATATGAGCAGTGAAGAGTGAGCAGCACTGTTTGACCTACAGCACCAACACTGCTTATCTGCTGCTAAACCAGAGCTGGCACTGCTTTAAATCATGCATTTCCCTTTCCCTGACATTTACAATCAATGCAGATAGTTTATGTTTATGCAGCTCCTTTCATCCCAAGGATCCCACAGTGTGTTATGAGGCATGATCCACATGCTGCCCTCCTGTTCTGCAAGTACATTCACTCATGAGAACATCCCAGAATCATGGAATGGTTTGGGTTGGAAGTGACCTTAAAGATGATGTCATTCCAATCCCCTGTCATGGGCAGGGACACCTTCCACTGTCCCAGGTTGCTCAGAGCAACCCATCCAGCCTGACCTTAAACACTTCCAGGGATGGGGCAGACACAGCTTCTGTGGGCACCCTGTGCCAGAGCCTCACTACCCTCACAGGGAAGAATTTCTTCCTAATGGCTCATCTAAACTTGACCTCTGCCCATTTAGCCTTATTCCCTCTTGTCCTAACACTACATGCCATGGTCAAAAGTACTTCTATAGGATACCTTCAGGTACTGTGGAAGTCTCACCCTGGGCTTTCTGCCCTGGTGGCTCCTTTGTTCATGGATGAACTGGTCAGTGGTGATGTCCCAAGCAATGATGGGAAGAAGCACAACCATCCCATTTCTATTGCTCTGTTAAAAACACATCCTAGAGGATGGCTTGAAAGACAGGTATGCCCCAGGGTGAGAAACCTGTGAAAGCATGACTTCTGCAAAGGGCCATATCTTGACCCATATTTGCAGACTTTGAGGGACTAAGTTCACATCATATCTTCCAAAGAGGGCAAATTCATCTCCAAAGGTGACTTACTGAAGGGAAAACAGACTGAATAGAGGTTTGTTTTAAAATCTGAGATCCAGTAAAACCTAGACTGTGAATCTGAGCCTCTCGAACCAAATGTGAATACCTCAGCTGTAGATGCCTGGCTCTGAGCTTATTTGCTAGACCCCACTACAGTCCAGGAAGACAAGCAGGGGTTTTTAGGGCATAACCCAGTAGGCATGAGTTGCAAATGTCTACTTTAGGATAAGGTACATTGCTGGACTATAAAGGGAGTCCAGGATGACTATTCACAAGTAAATGTCCACATTGCAGGTGTCTGAAGTTAGGAGAGGTGAATCTTACCTTGTAGCAGCACCTGTGAGCCCAAAACTAAACAAGGGATCTAACCAGACAACAGAAGTCCTTCTTTCATCTTGGCCAACACCTTTGTGCTCTCTGTCCTACACCTTTCAGAGAAATGGAGAAGAGGTGGCAAACAGCACTGGGCTCTTTGTGCCTTTGGATCCAGGTGAAAAGGCAGTGAAACAGGCCTTGCCAGAAAATCCTCTAAAAGAAGCCAAAAGCTTGCTTAGTTTAATTACCAAGGCCAGAAGGGGATATAGAAATCAGCAAGGGCAGAACCAGGGATTCACACCCAGAAACAACAACCTTGATATTTAGTCCACTGAAATAAACAGAGTGGGCTGGAGATGAGATGAGAAACAGCAATCTTTAAAACACAACCCATTTTAATGTTTCTTTGGAGACCACAATGAGAACTGTGGAATTACAGGATGAGATGAAAGTTTTCTATTTAGCAAATTAAAGACAGGTTTTGAGGCTTTCCAAGAGCTTCACCCAGCTTCAAAACAGAGTGGACCAAAACTAAGCATCACCCAGACTAACCACAGTTCTGGTCAGAAGAACAGATCTAAGAATATTCTCTCTGAGCACCTGAGTCACAGTTGATGGGAGTCTTTCAGTGACCTTCCTGAGTTTTGGACAGATGTGGAGCTTTTTCCCCTCAGACAGGTGATCTTAGACCCCTGCCTAAAGCTGCTAATAGAGGCAGTGTTTGCCTGTCTGCATTCCAGAGCTAATGCACATTCCAGCCCGTGCGCAGGACTTTGCCTCACCTCCGATGCACAAGGTCACCTCACCTTTGATCCTCGGCGCTGGTGTCAGGCTACCCGAGGAGGGCTGGGGAATGACTCAGCAGCTCGCTGCCCGCTCTGCTTCTCCCTTTAACCGGATTTTTTGCTCCAGTGGAGCTGTTCCCAGCCTGGTTGAAGCTCACATGCCCAATCTTGAAGCGAGCGAGAGCGCAATTATGCAGCAGGTGTAAAGGCAGCTAACGCCAGCACAGCGCGGCTCGGGCGTGCGTCAGGCACGGTGAGGTGGCAAATCCTCGCTGGCTTTGCCACGGGGACAACAACACACGAGAAGAGCATCGGGTAACAGCAAACTGTCACATGCCAGCAGGGCAGCCACCTCCACCTGCTCCACCTCAGCAGGAGGAAGGGACAGTGAGCTGGAAACACTGGGGATGTTTGGGACAAGTTTGATGAGTCCTGTTTGTGTTGCTAAACTCCAGTAGTGAGTAGTGCTCCTGAGCTCATGAGACGCGTAGCAGAAACTTAAGATGGCCAAAAACCACAAGATAAGTGAACAGTGGAATGACAAAATGAGGGTAAGGCTTGAGAAGTAGCACAAAGACCAATTTTGTCAACTGCTTGCAAGCTGCCCAGTGCCCCTTGTGGGAAGGGGTCTGGCCACCTGTTTTAGAATCACAGAATGGTTTGGGCTAGAAAGGACCGTAAAGACCATCTAATTCCAACATCTTTGCCAGGGACAACTTCGACTGGACCAGATTGCTCCAAGCCCCATCCCTCCTGGCCTCAAACACTTCCTGGGATGGGGAATTCACAACTTCTCTGCACCAGTACCTCACCACACTCACAGGGAAGAATTTCTTCCTAACATCTTGCTTAAATCTCTCCTGTTCTAATTTAAAACAGGCATGGGTCAACACACAGCGTGACAGCCCTAGGTGGTCCATAATAGAGACTTTAGTAGGAATCTTGCCTGGAAAGCTGCCTAGTTTTGCTTCACTCTGTATCACTGGCCTCCCACAGTCACGACTCATAAAGTCCCACTGATCACTGCCCCACATCCCATCCCATCACACAGCTCAAGTCAAAGCCCTTTAGGACCTGGCTCTGAAGACACCACAAGCACCCCCAACACACCTGCTGCTGAAATTCTCCCTGAATTTCAGCCATCATTTATGTACACTAATTAGTGCTGTTTGAAACCCTTGAGAAAAGCATGGATAAATACTAAGAAACTATTTAATGCCCCAAAGCCTCAAACATCTTGGCTTTAGCTGGTTTATTCTGTATCATAGTATCCAACTTGCAGCATGGGGCACAAAAATAGCTTCCAATGATATTATCACTTTGTTCTAATGGGCGAAATTCAGCCCTGAGGGGTTGTAGGAATTAATGGGGTTTGGCCCAACATGTAGTTAATGAGGATGGTCTGTTTCAAACCCATAAGGTACCACATTCTGCCACTACAGATTGGCTGGGAATAACTCACCTCTTCAGAGACACTGTATTCACTTGCAGCCCTGGCTATGTTTGCTCTAAATAGAGGCAGCAAAAATAGACATCAAAAACAAAAACATTTCTTTCAGACTCCAAATGCCTCTGGCTCTGATTTTGATCTTGCATGCAGTAGAAGCTCAAGTGAGTGGAGAGGTTTATTTCTCATTTGTGTCAGTAAAAATGAAATGGGCCCACTATGTTTAACACTGCTTTAGGATGCAGAACATTTAAGACAGTATCTAACAACTTAGAAAAAGTTACTCTTGGTTCAACAAGGCTAACCTGTACTTCTTCCAGTCTTTTCCTATGGATAATCTCTTTGCATCTTTTGATTTCTGTATCCACTTAGTTTCTACCTTTCACCTGCCTATACAGCCAGATCCACCTCCTGAGATGTCCCTTCTCAGGAGCTTCAGAATCAAACTCATCCAGCATCAGATTTCTAGTTCTGCACAACCCTGTCCTCATCTCTACAGAGCTTGTTCAGCTAGCCAGACCAATGTGTTTACCTGTTAGAAGAGGTGCATAAGGATGTTTTCTTGGAGTCTGCACTGCTGCTCCCTCCTTTTGCATCTCAGTCTTAGCTCCCAGCTTGAACTTGACCTTTAAGCCTTTGCTGCTGTTTGTTTGTTTTGAAACAGGGCACAACCACAGCAGCTCAAAATATACCCTCAATTCCTGTATCCCAACTCTCCATCGTGCCTCGTATTTTCCACAAACACTCTAAAAAAAGCAGAATGCTCCAGAAAGTACTAAACTGCAATTCAAGTGGTGTCAGATCTTTCAAGCAGTCTTGTCATTTTTAACGTGGATGATTTGTGTAAGAAATTTCCCATCTTCCCTCTCCCTCTTACATCTTATCCCAGCTGTTTTTAGCTGAAGAGGAAACTGAGGAAAGATCTCCCCTGAATGCCTGTTTTGGCTTCTTCTTGGGGTGGACTAAATTTGGCCAGGGGACATTTTATGGTCTAGAAGCCAACTGCCACAGCCCAGCTGTGTCAGAGTCCTCCAGTCTCCAGAAAAGGGTGACTCCATCCAGACTGCCTATGGGGAAAGATCCCTCAGCCATATGAACTTCCAAACACCAGCTGGAGACTGTTTGGGACAGGTCTAGGTAGCCTGGATCAAAAATTGTGCCAGATATAATTCTAACAACAGAAGGGAAATTCTAGGGGCTCAAAACTGTTTCACCATTGTAGGTGTATACTTTAAAACCTTCCCATCAGTATATAAAAGAAAACTCAAACAAAATGGATCTCTTTTTTTTTCCTGGATTACTTACTTTTATCTTATCAGTTGTTCTCCTTTCCCCAGAGAGAAAGAGAAGTGTTTGCTGCTGCTGAAGGCTGTGCTGAAGAGGAGCACATCCACCTCACTCCTTTGGGATAAGCTCCTGATTTCATTCCTATGGGTCGTATATTTACCTCCCCAAACTTGTTGACTTTCAGCAAGACAGACAAGGGTGGGACTGGGGACTGTGAGCACAGGCTCACGTAGACTACAGCTCCGTAGAGGACGACTTTCCAAGGAGGAGAAAGAACTCAGTGGTCACCTCCCTTCCAACCCAAAGGCTCTCTCTGGTTCTTCCCTGATACAGACAGCACCTCCCAGCACCACTCCACGTTCCAGCAAAGATGAATGGGGTGATAACAAATTTATTATGTTTGGTCTTTTACCACATCCAAACATAGTGCATTAATTACTTGGATCACAGAAAATAAAGAACTGATTTGAGATTCTCGTCTACTTAGTCATTTGTTAACTTCTGATAAAACTGAGCTTTGTCTTCTTATCTCTCTTTGCCAAACAAAGAGGCCAAGGCCAGCAAGTGAACCTCATCTTTCACACCACCCTCCTGATTCAATCAGTCACATATTGTAGTTGATCATTACATTTTCTAGATAACTACTTGCTCTCTGTCCTAAGATGTAAAAAATGTTTGGTGCACTAACCAGCTAATGGGAAGGAGCAGGAAATGCAAAGCTCCACTGATATCACATCTTTGTTATCAATTTATTTGGTGTAAAACTGGCAGTAATTTCACAATTTATTTGGCCCCTAATCAGATGGAATAGCTTGTCTCTCTGGAAAGAAAACAGTCTTTATCCTCAATATACATCTATTATACCTCATTCCCCCGGGGACCATTCTAATACAAAAGTTTCTCAACAAACAAACTTCACCATCTTATCTTTTATCATTATGATTTCTGAATCCTCAAAGCTAGTCTTTGTTCAGGGAGTTGTGACCCCTCTTACAGTATCTCACAATTCAGGTTTAAGGCCTAGCCCTTACTCATGGATGCTCTGTGTTTCTTGGGAACTTTCTCTCAAATACAAACATCATCAGGTCCATTTTTCTGGCTGATGCATCTGCTCACATCTGTCAGGCCTCTCATCTGGAGGATATTGGGACTTCTTTGGGAACAAGATGACATCTCTAGCCTACACTCTTTAAAGTCACAATTCCTAATTTGTCACCACATCAAAGGCAAAATGGAAATTTTGAAGATTTTGAAAATCAACTTTAGAAACTTCACCATCAATTCTGAAAATCTCAGATTTAGGCTGATGCCCCACCTTGGAAAGACCTGACTTCATCATTTGGTAGCAGTGATAAAATTTTGCTCTCATTTTGAACAGCATAATTTTGCAGCAGATTTAATTATTCCCTGCAAACATTTCCTTTGGCTGAGGGTAGATTTACATGCATGTAACAGATCATGACCTCTCTCCCACCGACCCCAAAAGCTCTGGCACCACGCGTGTTTATGGCAGGGTGCACACAGCAAGCAATCACCCTGCACAACAGGAAGGCAGCTCCAGAGAGAGAGTCGTTGCCAACAGCAAAGAACTGGTTGGTTAAAAGGGTGGTTAATGTTCTGACATACTGAGTGGTTAACAACACGTCAAGTGGCTGTTGAGACAATGCTCATATTTACTCAGAGGTCAATTATTCACTCATAAATTTATTGGTTTAATTTCCTCGTAGTCTATTTCCTCTATTACATATTCATAATCATCACCTCATAAGTTCTCCTCCTACAGCTACTAATTATTCTCTATATTTGCCACACACCCTTTTGTGCCATATAGATGGGGAATATTAATTTCCGTAGAGCAGAGATTTTTTTTTTAATTAAAGCAACATTCTTTAGAAAAAAATGCAACAACCATCAATTAAGTTCAACAAATAAGGAGAAGTCATTACACAAAAATGCCAATCAAGATGCTGAGCTGAAATTCAAATGACATCAATCACACTTCTGTTCCAAAACGCTGATTTAATCAATGCAAAGTCCACAGGGCTTCAGTAAGGGAACCATTCTCACACATTAGTTTTTATTTCTCTGGAAGACGCAGTTACCAGCTCTGTACCTGGGGCAATCAAACATCATTTCAGCTACTCTGGGAAAAGGTGTGCAAAAGGTCTGCTCCATGTTCTGAGTGTCTGAGAAATCAACACAGGGCACGTCTCAGACTCTGCATGGTATCTTCACTCCTCCATGTGAACAAGAGCAGGTACAAATAACTGAAGTATTTGAAATATTTCACTGAAAATAAGAGCTCTCATTCTCTGGGAACTCAAAACCATTTACTTCTATGGGAGACAATAAGGTGTCACTCCTTTTTCAAAGAGGATCTTCCAAGATGCATGAGCCTTTTAGGGTCTACAAGGGAGTGTTTCTGTATCAACTTCTCTGTTGAGTTTAACCAAAGCAGTAAAGAGGGAAGAACATGGTCACCAAGAAACTAGAACTAGATTAAAAATAGTAGTCTGATGGGTCTTAAAAAATTTAAGGGAACAGGGTAAGAAACTTGCAACTCTGTAACTCGTTATCATCAAGTATTTATTTAACACAGCTACATGTTAGATAGGACTGAGCAGTTACACACAGTCATTCATACTGTAGTTACACAGGACAAAAAAAAAAAAAACATAACATGCATCTTGCCAATTGTGTTTGGCCCCGAGCTAGAAAAACTTCTGCAGCAGAGGAGCCTCTTGGTCCAGAGGCTGGACTGTGTCCTGGAGCTATCTCATAGATCTGTTTTCCAGAACTGCAGCCAGACGCACACAACTCCCATTAAAGTAATTGATTGTTCTGTGAGCTTAATACTTCAATATCCCAGGATCCATAGATTACAGCACAATGCGCTGCGCCGTAATATATGGCAAATTGCACTGAAGTCATTGGCTAAGGAAAGACCAAAGAGAAGATGGATATCAGAGTCCAGGAAGAGGCACGAGGGATATGTTAGAAGCCAGTAGCCAGCTGTGCAGAGTTTAACCTGTCTACGGTATTTCTGTGAGGGCTGCGAGCAGAAAATCCCATCCCATTATCTCCAGAGAGGGAAGAGGGATCGCGAAGAGAGAAGGGTGAATTATTAAACGATAGGCCAAGTATGACTGAGAGCTTATTAAAAAGGGATGAGGATGGGTAAGCAGAGAAGCAGCTTGCTAGGCTGGTTCTATTAAAATCTAAGGCCAGATCCTCTGTGTAAATTAGCATAGCTCCATTGACTCGGGTCAACTGGTTGACTTCTCTGGCTTTATGGCAGTTTACCAGCTGACATTTTAGCCCATTAACTTGAAGCATTGCATGTTTTCCTGGGAGCTTGGTCTTTGTTCTGTCCCTCACTCCTTTTTTTTTCTGCCAGAATTGACAAAATTCTTCAGCTGAAACATCTGAGGAACGACGTCTCATCAAAGATGGACGTTTCCATGGAAATATCTGTTTCGGATGAAATTTTTTGAGTCTTTCACAGATAAAATATAAATAACTGGTTGGACAAGTTGTCAATAAATCAAAATAGAAACTTTGCTGGAGAAGCTGAAATGTTGTTTGGGTTGCATTTTTCCTCTGTTTTCTCAAATAAAGAACATACAGTGCCTGAAGAAAAGAAATGGCCATAATGAAAATCTGCTGAAAAACTTCCAAGAGGAGATGAAGCCCTGTACTGGGTTATTCCCCCACAGATGCCTACATTTGTACCCCTGAGGGCAGAAAGAGATGATGAAGAGCTGACAGCAGCAAATGCAAGGCAGAGGAGGGAGAGGGAGAGATAAGCACTCCTGGTTTTTCTCTGGATGAGAGCCTTTTCTCTTTTCTCCCTCTTTTCCCTGCTCCTTCCCTTCCCACTCCTTGCAGCTAGTGCATCAAAATGTAATCTGGTGGAAAAAAAACCCAGAGCAAGCTCTGCCTCCCCTGCACCAGACATTGCTGATAGAGAGATCCTCTGACATGGATCCAGAGGGTTTTTTCTTCCTCATTTTGAACCCTGATTCACCCACACAAAGGGACCAACATTTATTCATAAGGGGAAATACATTCCAGGGGTGAAACTGCTGGGGCTGTTTCCCAAAATATGATCCCAAGGAAGAAGAACTGGTTATGGAAGATTATGCCCTGAAAACCATTTTAAAAATGAATATGTAAAATAAAGTAGAGCTCTGTTCAAACACATAGAGGAGTCTGACCACAATGGAAGTTGGTAAGTACATCCCTGAGAGTCTCATGGGGAGTTTCATCCCAAGAATATTAGAAGAGTAGGAATGCATCAAGGATCCTGGACATATCCTAACACTTCCACATCTGATGGTGGTCCCATACCAAAACAGCACTGGGGAGCCATTCCTGATACATGCAGTGACAGCCAAGGCTGTGCTTTATAATGCCAAGAGATTATCAGAGATACAAGACTCAATTGAATATTTCCATGGCTTTACCTTACATCAACTGCCCAGAAAGCTCTCCATTAATGAAATCATTGAGTTATAAAATCACAGAATGATTTGGGTGGGAAGGGATCTTAAAGATCATCTCGTTCCAACCCCCTGCAATGGGCAGGGAGACCTTCCACTATCCCAGGTTGCTCCAAGACCCGTCCAACCTGGCCTCAAATACTTCCTGGGATGGGGAGTCCACAACTTCTCTGGACAACCTGTGCCAGGGCCTCACCACCCTCACAGGGAAGAATTTGTTCTTAATATTTAATCTAAACCTGTTCTCTTTTGGTTTAAAACCACTTCCCCTTGCCCCATCACTATCTGCCCATGCAAAAAGTGTTCCAACTTCTTCAATCCCTGGTTCTGGAAATAAAGTACCAGCTTCCCTGGCACAGTTCAGAATACCAAAAAAATTAAGACGCCTCCTACGACTGGGGAAGGGAGTTTGAGTTACCAGCTGCTTTGAACATTTGTAGAGGAATACTTGGGGACTGGGTTGCAAATACACTGCTACATTCCACCTTCTAGCAGCCTGAAGTATGTTTGGCAATATACAGGAGAGACCTGCTGTTGGTGTGAAACACCAACCAGAACAGGGTCTAATCCTACACATGGATGAATTTGGCCATGCCATTCTACTGCTGTGCATGAGGTCCCATAAAGAATATGTCACTCGACTTACTTTCCCCACATAAAGAATAAAAGATATGTTAAAGTCAGTGCTTAGCTTTAGGCAGTGCTTAGCTGATGACCAGTGTGGAAATTCCATCTGGAAAAGACATGCAGATTCGTCATCACTGCCAAAGTGTTTTTCTACAGCAAGTGCTAAAGCAAAATGAGACAAGAACTACTTATTTTGGTGCAGGCAAACTTCAGCGTTTCCTGTGAGCCTGTTGGGCCAGATTAAAAAAAAAAAAAAGAGAAAAAAAAAAAGAAAAAAAAAAAAGTTTGCTAAACTATAAATACAATTAAAACCAAAGAGGGTGCACTGGGGGTAGGTGTTATTCAGAGTGTTTGAGGGGGTGCCAGAACCTGGCTCTGAATAGTTTTGATTAACAAACCTGGGTCTGAATTGCTAGAGAACTGTTCATTTTGCTAAGCCATTATTCATGGCCTGTGACTGGTCATAAGTAATGTTCTGCATCCTGATGAGAGGATTGAAGCTTACACTGGCATGATGAATGCCTGACAGCAGATAATGAATAGTGTGCTTCCCTCACAATTCACAAGTGCTCCGGGGTTTCTGAATTGTAAACTACCAGGCCAACTCACTGAACAAGTACATTGAAACAACATTCCCAAAAGCAGCAGGATTTCAGCTCTTTCTCTATGGGGCAGAGTTTAATTTCCTTAAATCAAAGCAGTACAGGTCAAGCAGGTGTCCTAGAGCTGCTTGTTGGTTTTGTCCCAGGCCTGAGCACACTGCAAATACAACCCCTGAGCCACAAATCCCTCCTCAGGGTGAGAGCTGGGGGTTCCCTGCCACATCAAAATGCAACTCTCCCAAGAAGTACCATCCCTCCATGACTCCACCAGTTCCACTTGTAGCTGGAGCTGTTTAAATACTTGCAAACAACAACCCACATGGTTCCATAAATAGCAGCCAAGTAATTAATTTATCAGTAGATTGGCCAGCGGACTGTCTTAATTATTTAACTATTCTGGTAAAAGCTAATGCATAAAGAACTTAAACAGTGTGTGGATCTTGCACAGAGCCTTCAGCCAAGGGGAAAAATTAGGCTGTTCAAAGTCTCCCCTGCATGCAAATGGGATGGAGAATGCTCCTGCTGCGTGGAGCTGGGGGATGACCAGCCAGGGGCAAAGCATTGCAAGGGATGCTTGGACCAACACACTGCCATGCTGTTTTCCAGCTTTATCAGAGTCTCTAAATACCAGTTTGACTTGTACCCAGCCATAAATATATCCCCAACTCATAAATATATCCCCAACTGAACATAATACAAGCATGCAAGGAAAATATTTCATTTACTGACCCAAGGGAAAGTGAAATGTAGGGTAGCTGTCCTGTGAAGCCTGGAGAAAATCACCTGGGAACATCAAAATGCAGGTGCTGCAGCTGAACACTTGACAGACAGCCATGTGTAGAATACTCTACCCACAGCAGACAAGGAAAAAATTGTTTGGCTTGAGATATTTGTACTTCACAGGCTGATCTCTCAACCAAGCTGGAGAAGCAATTAATTGAATTAACAGGGCATATCAGTCTCTGGAGCACTCAACACTCTGTTGCTGTGACAGGCCTGCTGCCCACACATCTTCATCTGAGAGTGCTGCACCTCTTTGCTTCCACTCCAGCCACATCTCTGCAGCCCACGACAGCCATGGCACTCATTGTGTTGGTGGCTTGGGACAGGCTTTAGGTTGGGAATGGCTTCTGTGAGAATCTCAGTGCAGCGGGATCCTGCTGGGATGGCGAATCCAAAAATAAACAAGCGGAGGCTTCCCAGTGACCCAGTGACCCAGCATGGGTGACGTTTTCACACTTGGCACCTTGCTAACAAACGATTGCTCTGTGGCTGCATGAGGCGATCGTGCACGCTCCGTGAGCCCTTTGTGTCTGCTCACAGCGCTGAGCTCCCACATCCCACTGATCCAGCCCTGATTCTCTTCCTCATGGGCAGGGTGTAGGACCAGAAATTATGGATATTGCCTGTCTTTCAGGAGGGATACACAGCTTATCACACCACAGCCTTCCTGTGCCTTTAGCAGGTTGATTTTCAAGCTATTAAAGGGTAGTTTCAACCTCAGATAGGAGAGGGAGCAGCCTGGGTAGTCCCAACCCCACCAGAAGTTGCCTGTGTAATTGCAGTTGAATTACTCTTTCTATGCTTCAGTCTTCCACAGGAAATTATATTTCCTTTGACACTTAAAACTGTAGATCTTTAGGCTGTGGGTCACTTCCTACTACTTTTTGTACAGAACCCAGTACAACAAGTCTAGTTTTGACAAGATTACTGAATTATCTTGATCTCACAATCCAATACTTTTATTAAGCTCAATTTCATCCTGGTTGTCTGACATAAGTGCTTCTTCCTGATGCTTAGACACTTCTGTTATTTGTAGATATTTATCAGGGAACATTCTTCATGGCCTTTTAGTGGAATACAAATTCTGCAGTGAAAAGTGGAGGATATTACTCCAAACTATTGGTGGATGGCCAGTGCCCCTGGCTTTGGGAATCACCAGAAACCAGTCAAGCAGCAGCATCTGTGCTGCTTTACATATTCAGGAAAGCAAAGTTATATGGAGCCCCTGGTGCATTCAGAACTGGATTCCTTTTTACTACACAGGTAGCAAAAGAGAAAATTGGAGAAGACAAAAATACTGTTTCCAAGGACAGCCACAGAACTCCTTTAAATCATCTCTGCTTTTCCAATACCTAAAGCTCCTTTTCCCAACAAAGGTCACCAGGTTTCTTTGCAGCTCTCCACCAACCAGGTGCTGAAGACCACCCCACAGTTGAAATTCTGAGGGGAAAGGCACTAGGATTGAAACGTCAAGAGCTGTTAGGAGCTTTTCTTCAAGGATTTCCTGTTTCCTACTCTTTCTGTGGTCCATTTTCCTTTTCTCTGCCTTACCATTTCCTCCATCAACACTTTCCCTTCACAGCTCATGTACAGAATTCACAGATGCCTTTCATAAATCTGTCCTCTTTCCTTCACTCAAACCTCCCCACTTTGACTCTGCGTTCTCTACTTCCAGCCACACAGACCACATCACATCATGAAAAATGCTCTTTCACATTCCTGACACTCTCAGGTTCCACTAGCAGCCACGTGGATGAAATTTCAATCAGACAAATGGTCTGAGTGGAAGCATCATAGCTCCAAAGGCTTCAAAGAGTGCCTGTGGTTTCCATGCCAGCATTTTTTGTGGTAGTCACTCACTGCTAGTAGGGTCTAGTATCAGCCTTAACCAACCAAGCCACTTCACTTTCCACAGCCAGCCCATAATTAAAAAAGGCCAATAGACTCTCGATGATGAGGCAATGATGTGCTCTCAGGTGCTTCTCTAGGCACGAGGCCAAAAGCTAAGTTACCATTTATGCAACTGGAAATGAAAGGCCCAGAATTAGCCAGTGACTAGAATTTCTCATTGCAATTCCTAATCGTTTTGACTTTATTTTTCCAACAGTCAGCAGGTTTTTCCTGTGAGGAGTCCTTTAAAAAATAAATTAGATGGCTACTTGCCATGACTATCAGCTGACTCAGATGACAGGACATTGCACTTACAAGACCTTTCGTGTTCCTCACTCCTCCTTTTCTGTTTCTCAATTAGGCCAGATTCTACTGCCTTTATTCATACTATTGCTTTATCCCATAGCTCACACTAATGATTTCAGCAGTGACTCCTGGAATAAATTACTGCTCCCATGTGCCAAGATGACCTGAAGTCCTTGCCGAGGGCTGTTTCAGGCCTTTGTCATGACTTTCTTATCCCATTTCATCCTCCACAAAGCCAGGACTTTCTCACAGCTCATCAGCTGGTTCCCCCAGAATTGGTAGACAAATACCTTCCCATGTTTACTGTGCCTCATGGGAAACCACAACTGTGTCACTAACATGGCATGTATCAACCATTGCTCTTATTAACTCAGCAGCCCCATCATGTACCTATCAGTTAGAAGGTGTTTGTTATCCTGTTTTACATGTGACAATGGTCAATGCCTCACTAAATCAGGCATTACAGGAACATTTCCCACATTTAGGGGATAAAACCCACACTTTAAAAAAGGGTACCAGCAGTTGGAATGAGAATGCTGAACATTTAGAAGCATTTAAAAATAGGAACCAGTAATACTTATCAAAGCATCATGGACCCATCCTATTCCCCTCCAGTAAAAGTCCAGCCAATCCCTTTTAAGTGCTGTGAAATCCTCACTGGAGCTGGTACACAAGGTAGAGCTTAGTTATGAAGCCTCTTGCAAATCAGTTGGAATCTGATAAGTATAAATCATAGAGCAAAATCAATTGCTTCCGAATCATGTCTCAGAAAGAATTACCAAGAGCATGCACAAAGTCAAATCCCCAAAAGACAGGGAATGCCAGAGTTGATCGTGACCTAGTCTGGAAAGGACAAGCTGCTACACTTGATGCTACGTAGCCTCAGGGGAATGTGCAGTAACTGGTTACCCCAGTGCCCTATAAAATCTACTCTCAGGCTTTCCACGGTTGCTATTAATAGGAGTTATAAACAGCCACGGAACCATAACACGAGATTAGCTGTTGTTATATCTGTTTCACAGATAAACTCTCTGACAACCAGTGAAACTGAAATGGAAACCGAGCCTCTACAGCCGTATTGGCAGGAATGCTGCAGCAGGATACTGATGAACAGAGTGCTCACAATGGGTAACCAGATAAGGGCAAAGCCAACTTTTATCCTGTTCCACTCTTGTGCTCAAATGAAACAGCGGAACAATCAAAAGTGAAGCCCTGCTACTGTTGACATGTCTCACCTCTCATCGCTCACCAACATCAGAAGGTTGTAGAACCATGGAATGGTTTGGGCTGGAGGAGACCTTTAGAAGTCACCTAGTCCAACCCTCCTGCTATGGGCAGGGGCATCTTCAACCAGATCAGGTTGCTCAGAGCCCCATCCAACCTGACCTTGAATGTTTCCAGAGATGGCGTATCCACCATCTCTCCATAGCATGGATGTTGTCTAAGGCTGCAGATAAACAAGCAGTTGCACTACTTGAAGTTGGTGTTGCCTCCTAAATGGTTGGGGCTTGGCCCTGTGCTATTGCTTCTGGAGTTTGAAAGATTCAGGGTAAGCCTTGATCTGGTCTAGGACAGGTTATTTGGGCAAAAGAACTGAACCTGCTACCTTCAGTCACCTGGGTTTGACTGAGAGGGAGCTTTGTTACAAATGTCTCCACCAGTTGATTCCAGGTGGCAGCTCCCCTCCGGCTCTAAGAGGTTGAGGAGCACCTTAGGGCAGCAGGAGGCTGTTTAAACTTGACCAGATGAAGCAGAAGATGCAACAAACACATGAATGGGGCACTTCAGTAGCCTTTGACAATGCTGGAACACAATTTGAGTGCTTGCTAAAAAAAAGAGCAGGCTGCCTTGCAAAGGTGCAGCGTTTACACTTAGGGAGAACTGGATATGTCACTTGTAGGTCACCTGGTGATGAGACCTCAGAGCCTTCCAGCCGTGGGTCACCAGCTGAATTCAACCCAGAACCAAAATTACAGCCAGGCATTTTAATTATGTGTTTGCTTCCCTCTGGGCTGAACGCTTTTCAGTCATTGTTTCTCTTGGGGGTGTCTGACATCTGGCACAATCAGGCTTCATCTTAGTTGGGTTCCTTAATCAAAGCTTCTGGATTAGGAGTCTACAGAAATTCGGGATTAAGTATAAATTGTTCATGTTAGTAAAAAACCCATTCACCTTGTCTTCAGCACTAATTTAGCCCCAGGTAAGGACCTACATTTTCTATCATGTGCGCAGTAAAAATCCCAGGAGAACAAAAAACTCACAAGAACTTATAATTTGCAATGTTGCTTTTTCCCTAAAAACCTCTGCTGGGGAGAAAGAATAGAGACAACTTCTATCATGTGCACAGTAAAAATCCCAGGAGAATAAAAAACTCACAAGAACTTATAATTTGCAATGTTGCTTTTTCCCCAAAAACCTCTGCTGGGGAGAAAGAATAGAGACAATTTCTGTTACAGTACTTGAAAGCCAGTTTCATGACTCTTTCTCAGAACTGACAGTAATACTGATTCCACCCAAACAACGCAGCCTGAAAAAGACAACTCATAATGTTAAAGTTCAGGACAGTTACAGCTGACTGAAAAAGGGACTCAGAACGGAAATTGTTGTACAACTGCTACGTTATGACTTGCTGCCAGATCAGGAGATAAAACTAAAAGCAGCCATTTTTTCTGATTGATTTGATTCTCTCTTATCCTTCCGTGGAATGACAATAGTAACATCTAAATGATAGCACTGCTTGGAGTCATCTCATTTTTTTCCACAGGAATAAATACATTGTATTCAAAGGCACAAAATCCTCGGAATTCTCAGCACTCAGCGAAACCAAAAGTGATCAAACAAGCACTAGTTTAATAAATTCTGATATGCACATATATTCCAACAGGGAATATGCTGTGTTTTACTTGGGTAAAAGCAGAGTCCCAGCACACTTAATGCTCAACTGTTTTCTCATCAGAATCTCTTCTGTCATAGCAAATAGGTCACTGTGTGGAAATCACAGCCACGTTTTGAGTAGATTGAGTTAACTTTATGAATGCATCATAAAATGGGAACTTCATAACTTCCTATTGACACTGTTTTACTGTTGCAATTTACCATTCTAATGGCACTATTTAGGAAACAATGACTGAGCTGCAATGAGATAATTAAGGAATAATGTCCATTACTTCAAAGTATACAAAGCAGTAAACAGCTGCCAAAAGTGATTAATAGCCGAGGTGAAGTTAAGACATTTAATCAATCTAATAAACCATTTATTGCAAGAATATAGCCGCTTACACTAAGTATGAGAATTTATCTTATTGATACAAACTGCAGAACTTTCCTTTCTTTAGGATCTAATATCATGAGACCTTGATTGTTCTCCCATTAAAGTCAAGGATAAAACTCCCATTGTGGGCCCAGGGTCAAGACTTCACAGAGCTGATACCAATGAAAATAAATGCTTCCTTTTAATGTAGAAGAGTTCTGCTCAAAACATCCCCCCTCCTCCCCCCATTATAAAACATCCTGTGGCATTGAGAGAGGGACACATTTTAGTAGCAAGGACAAATGTCAGAAGTCATGATGAAAACCTAGATCTCCCCTTAGCTGGTGCTGCAATTCCCTGCTAAATATTGTTTTGTCTGTCCCTCCACCTCTGATCTGTGACAGGGAGATGAAACCATTCCCTTGTTCCATGGGATTATTTAGGATTTAGCTCATGTAGCACACAAAGAAACATAGATAGAAGATACTGTACACACTTCAGACTGTTCCTAAAGTAAAAACAGAAAGGATACAACATGGGTTGCTCTTAATTCTGTAACATCTCATAACTGGCACAGGAATGGGAGTAGTGGGGGTGGGAGAGGCTGATCCCATGCCCAGGGGAAGAGACCTGTTTCCGAGGTTACAGCAGTGCTGCCAGGACAAGAACAGCTGCGCTTCCTCAGCTTCCATTCTGCACCCTGCTGCCCTGCAGGAGTGTGGGCTTTCTACAGCTCCTCACTATCCTGTCTTTTTGCTCTCCACTTTAGGCTGGAGAGGTGAGGGAGCTGCATGGAAGCAGCAAAGGGACAAGCACAGGGAGCGACGGCCCCTCCTGGCATGTCCTCTTACCCTACTTCCCCCTTATATATCACCACAAACAGCAGTTCCCCCTATAAACTGAAGCAAATACCAAATTCCTGACTAAGATGAACACACAGTGAGCTGTTGGACCAGAGTTTTAGGACATGAGTTGCAGAAACAATCTTACCAGCATTAAAATCACACAGACCACACCGGCTCGAGGTGAACATTGTGTTTGTCAAGCCTTGCAAAACGTGCTTTTCATCAGGCAAGACGTTTCTGTCTCCTCATCCCTGCATACAAAAGAGGCACTGGAACACACGTTCTCCCACCACACATTACAATTTCCCTTTCCCTGCGAAGAAGTGGAAGGTGTTCTTAGTGCTGGATGATTCCTCAACTTGCTCTGAAGCAATTCTTTTGTCTTAATGGTAGCAGGAAGCTTCTTTGGTTTTACCCAAATATAAATATTGATACAGAAACTCATACCAGATAATAACAGAGGTATGAATTCATTGTTTCAGCAAAAGCTCCTATGCAAATTAACCCTCAGATAATTAAAAATGCCTGCAGTGCCTGGGCGGGTAAAAGATCAAGCACTTGCTGGGTTACAACATAACCAGTGCTGTGATAAAGCTGCATAATAGCTCGGGAGCAGCAGCTCCCAGCCTTCACAGGCAGCAGGGCTCATTCCACCAGCCAACATGTACCAACTCCTGTTCCTCTGTGCCCGATCCAGCCTGCGAGGGGCTGTTTGTAACTGCAAGACTCCTGTCTGGAGAAGCCAAAGCCAAGGAGCAGGTTGGAACTTGCACGGTTGGATGCAATGCAAGCAGTGGCATCGCGCTCGCTCCCCGTGCGAGTGTTTGTCATAAGAGTAGGACGGGAAAACCTAAAATACGAGTCCCAGAAACCTGCAATACAGGTATCTCTGCCTGCACTGCTCCGTAGGGAGTGTTAGTTTTGGAGACAGAAAGCACAGGTACATTTGGAATGACTTTTTGTATGTTGAAAAACGCAGTGATTTGAAGGCTTACAGCAGAATGTTTAAATCTGTTGACTGCAGGAATGAAACAAGGCCCCCGAGCTGTTAAGTCATTTTCTCCAGAAACTGGATGTGGCACTGCTGCAGAGCAGAAATTCCTTGAGGCTGGGCCCATAGCCTTCTTGCACGGTGAGGAAGAGCTGCAACAAAAACAGCTGCTTAAATTTCTGGAATTAAACACAGTGGTCATTTCTGCAACTCAGCTTGGCAGCTGAAATGAATCCCATAATGGGACTGGAATGGGGTTGGAAGGGACCTAAAAGATCACCCTGTTCTGACCCCCTGCCATAGGCAGGGACACCTTCCACTATCCCAGATCACTCCAAACCCCATCCAACCCAGTCCTCAACTGTTCCAGGGATGGGGACTCAATGCTGTGGTTTTGTTACTGTTACGTAAAACTGTTCATAACAACAAATTTATAAATACTTTTTTAAAATGCAAATGGTCAGTGTTTTCCTCTTTTAGTGCAAAAAGAAAATAGTTGTAACCAATATTATTAAAGTTCATGTTGCCTGGGTCTATGCCAGCAACAAAAGGATTTTCCCCATTTATTTAATTGAATTTAAAATGATATCTATCCTCAGTGTAGCAAGGTTACAATAGAAGCTTGAATATATATTAGACATATTAGGAGACAAAGGAGGTTACAATTCCTTATTTATGTTAAATATACCACCATGCTTTTTTAAAAGGTTTTTCTCTTGGTTTTACACTCTGGCACAAAAGAGCCATTATTTGGGGTGGGTTTCCCCATGTACCTTCCCTACCATCAGGCCCAAGGCCCTGGGTAATGGCAGGTACCAAGGAGGGTGGGAGCAGGGCAGGCACACCACAGTTTATGTCCTCATGCACCAGCAAACAGCAGTGCTGGGAATTCCTGGAGAGCCAGACATGCCTTTTAGGAAAAAGACAGAGGGTATTTGCTCTGAGAAAAGCAGCCAAGTCTGCCATCAGTACCTTCGCAGTAAAAGAGGAACACGGGGCTCCTGGAGCGGGTCCAGCAGAGGCTACAAGGAAAGTTAAGGGATTGGAGCATCTCTCTTATGAGGAAAAGCTGAGGGAGATGGGGCTGTTCAGCCTTGAGGAGACACTGAGAGGGGACCTCTCCAATGTCTGTCAGTGTCTGCAGGGAGGGCTCAGAGCATGGACCAGGCCCTGCTCTGTAGGGTCCAGCAAAGGGACAGGAGGAACAGGCAGGAACTGATGCCCAGGAAGCTCCACCTGAACATAGGCAGAACTTCTTACCTGAGCAGTGACCAAGCCCTGAACAGACTGCCCAGAGAGGGTGCAGAGTCTCCTCACTGTGATATTCCAGAACCACCCTGACACCATCCTGTGCTGTGTGCTCTGGGATGGCCCTGCTGGGGTCCTCCAGATCAGCCACTGTGGTCCCATCCAAACTGAGTGATTCTGTGATTTGAGCTACACTCGCTTCTGAAAAGGACACCTTACAGTCACCTGTAAAAATACCCCATGCATCTTCTAATCAGATGGTTTAACACCTGTTCATGAACCCATTAACAGCCAGGTCCAGAAAAGGCCAACAGAGCTGGGGAAGGGTCTGGAGCCCCAGGAGCAGCTGAGGGAGCTGGAAAGGGGCTCAGCCTGGAGAAGAGGAGGCTCAGGGGGGACCTTGTGGCTCTGCACAGCTCCCTGACAGGGGGGGCAGCCAGGTCGGGCTCTGTCCCAGGGAACAGAGACAGGATGAGAGGGAACGGCCTCGCATTGTGCCCGGGGAAGTTTTAGGTCGGACATTACGAAGAGTTCCATCACAGAAAAAATTGATTAGACATTAGAGATTAGAAATGGGATGCCCCAGTGAATCACCGTCCCTGGAGGTGTTTAAGGAAAGCCCGCACGTGGCACTCAGCAGCCCACACGGCAGAACTGAGCCACACATTGAACTCACTGATCCCACAGCTCTTTTCCCACCTGAACAATCCCGACTCCGTGATTTATTTTTTCCCGCGCAGCCCGAGGCGGGAAATGGCGGCCGGGCCCGCCCCGCACCCGCACGGCTCCGCGGGCCCGCCCCGCGCCAATCCCCGCCCATCGCCCGCCCCGCCACACCCCCGGGGTGCTGTGCGCTGAGCGCTGCCCCCTCCCCGCCCCGCTCCCCGCCCGGCCCGGCCCCGCTCCCCACCCCGGCCCCGCCCCGTTGTTTACCGCGCACCGCCGGGCGCTGCCGCTCCCGCCCCTCGCTCCGGACCCGGCGCGGGGCGGGCCGGGCGCGCTCACGGGCTCGGGGCGCGGCGGCGGCGGCGGCGGCGGCGGAGGCGGCGGGCGGGTTGTGGCGCAGCGCGGGGAGCGGCTCGGCCCCTTTCCCCTCCCTTCCTCCCCTCGCGCCGCGCTTCCCTCCTCGCCCGCGACCCGGGAACGGGGGGAGGAGGAGGAGGAGGCGGAGGTGGAGGGGGCGGCCCGGCGTCGCTCCGCCGAGCGCTGCCCGCGGGAGGAAGGGGGGCGCGGGGATGAGATAAGCGCGGGGGCGGGCGGCGGGGGGGGGGAATGTAGGGGCGGCTCAGGTGGATGCGGGGGGCGGCGTGAGGCCGCGGGGGGAGGCGCGGAGCGGAGGGACGGGGGCTCTTCCCCCGCCTCGGGAGGCGGCGGCGGCGGGGGCTCGGGGGGAAGCGCTCGGCGGGCTTCCCGGAAGGGTGAATTGGATTAATTCTCTTTTTTTTAAGGGGGGGGGTTTGCGCTCCTTCCCCCCCCTCCGCCGTGCAGAATTGGCGCCGGCAAGAGGCCGCGGTGGCATCGCGTTTGGCGTCCTTCCCACCCCCTTCCCTTCGGTTTCGCTCCTGGAGGAGTTGGTTGTTGAGGTTTTGGTTGTTTTGGGGTTTTTTTCCCAATAGTTTTTATTTTTTTTTTTTTTTTCAAATACAAACCTGAGTCTTGATTTTTTTTAAACAAACAAACAAACCCTCCCCCCCCCCCCCCCCCACCAACCCCCCCGCACACAAGCCTGCCTCTGAGAGGGAAATAGCCAGGTGGAATCTCACTCTGTTTCCATGGACAACCCGTCCATTATCACCCAGGTGACTAACCCCAAAGAGGAGGAGATCCTGTCCTGCACTCAGGATAAAGGTGAGCTGCTTTCTCTCTTTCTTCATGATATTTTTTTTTTCTATGCTTAAAAATGCACGTAGTAGCAACTCGCATTCTTCAGTGACCGTATAATCCTCTGTAGGCTGCTGGGAATAGAGGAGAGCTTGTTGGGTTTGGACTGGTTTTTTGGTTGTTTTTCTTTGTGGGATGAAGGTATTTGCATGAAGGTCTCTGAAACGGCTTGTTGGGTACAGCTGAGAACTTGTTAAAAGTGTTTAAATACCGAATTTCGTCAGTCATTTAAATAAAATAGTCTTGTTCCCCGAGGTTTAGGGGAGGTAACTTCATAAGGTGGTCACTGTGCAGTTAGTACCCTGCTCCAGGGAAGGGATACCTGTGCTGGGTGTGTTGGAAGGTTTTGAAGTCTCTGCTGTAAAGATTTTCAGTTCTTTTCCCCTCACTTTTTTTTAAACCAGATTTCTTTCCTTCATTCCTCCCTGCCTCCTATTTCAGAATCTGTGCAGCATTCAGGTTTGTTGGAGGTTACTTGTGCCTCTCAGAGACACGGGCTACTTGTAAAAGCAGGCTTTATTTACTCCCTAGATAAATAGTTGTTGCTTGCGTAAGGCATCGCACTTGGATTGGGTTTTACTCCCAAATGAGATGTATCCAGCCAGGCCGAAGGAGCTGCTTCCCTCAAAAGTCTGGATGTTGATGAGTGCCCTTAACCTTGTTTGCTTTTGGAAGCTTGGAGCAGTCTTGGGGCTGTAAGTGGTTGTGTCTGGTGGGTGAGCAGGAGGGTTCAGGTTCTGGGGGCTTGGGAAGTTATTTGGATGTTGGTTTTATGCTTTGTTACAGGCGGTGCTGGTAGATAGGGGAGAAGGGGCAGAAATTAGAAATAAAGAGTTATGTCCGTGTTCCCTGGTAGGTACGGTCAGATCTCTTGAGCGGTCATCTAAAAATGGTAGATTGATAGATCTCCCCCTGAAATGGATGGATTTAGTGCCCAAAAAGCTTCCATTTTTGAGTGGCTCATCTTGGGAATAGTGAGGGGGGTCCTGTAGTGTTGGAGAAGTTGCTCCCAGTTACTTTTGACTGTAAGGCCATACTGGAAATCTCTGTCTTCTTGCTTCAGTAGTGCTGACTGCAGAAGTATGGAGGTAGATTTAAAAAAAAACAGCCATCAGGTTTGGGGGTTGTTTGAACAAAAAATTACTTATTTTCAGCACAGGAGTGTTTATGTAACTCTTTAATTCCTTTGGCTTGTTAGGTGGTACTTCAACCACGAGGCCTGGTTTGGTTCAAGAGGTTTCTGATGCTTTCCTCTGTTTTGGCAGTGTGGAGCATGGGGTATCTACAGTAAATAAGGTTCTGTGCTCTGCCTAGCATGTCTCTTAAGACCTGGTTTGGGGTAGACATATGTGATCCTGTGCTCAGATGCTGTGGTTTTAATGGCCTGTGTTATTGTATGTAATGGAAGGGCTTCGTTAATATCTGTAGCAGCTGGTTGAAATTTTAGTGTAAAAAAAGCCAGTTGAAACAAGCAGAGGAAGATTTGACAGCTCGGAATAAGAGTAGGCATCCACATCAAACAAGTGGCTTCGGAGTCCTCGGCAGAGCGAGTGAAAATATGCATCTAACTTGCATAACTCTGCAGTAACTTGCATAATGTGCATTGTGTTCTTGCTATTGGTTTGTCTTTGGCAGAAAATCATGATGGTCTTCGTTGCAGAGAAGGAGCTTTTCAGGCTCGTGTTAGCAGGGCTGGGCTGGGGGCGAGGGGAAGGAGGGGAGCTGGAGTTGGAGATGAGGAAACTCCAGCGTCATCTTCAAACAGGAGGTGAATTATCTTTTTTTTTTCGGCTTTTTGGGTGGGTTTTTTTTTAATGTGGTTACCGTGCATGCGTTGGATAGACGGTGAGCTCTGTGGTGAGACTTTCAAATCACTCCAGAGCAACTTTTGCAGCAGGAGAACCGCGAGTCTGTGCGTCCTGGGCTCTGGAAGGAGAGTGAGTGCTGCTTGCTCCAGCCTCTTCCACTACGGGTTTTCCTTCCCGGTGCTCGAGGTACGGAGCTTGTAGGAACCCGCTGCTCTACCTGCCTCCCTGGCGTGGCTGCTCATCTCGTCACCCAATTTTCTGTCAGATTTCTGAGTGGTTTTAGCAGAGCCTTTAGGTCCGGTGAGCTGCGAGAGAGAGAGAGCCCGGAGCGCAGATAGGGAATCCAGATAAGGCTCCTAGCAGGAGGTTGGTGCTAAGTGAGTCCTTGCTGCTAATTCAGGTTGAGCTCTGTGTGTTGGTACAAAATGGCTCACAAATACGTTAAGGCATAATGAATTAACTCTTTGTTTTGTGAGATCCAGAATCAGCTGAGCCTGAATCCTGGAATTTTGTGATACAGTGAAATACAGCAGCACTGTGCTGTGCGAGCCAAGCCTGTCGAGTTTAATGAAAAGCTGGTTTTTTTTTCTCCGAGTTTAGTGTCTGGCTACAGAAGTAAATTCCAGGGTACTAAGTGACATGTGGTGGCTGTGGGAATCAGGGTTTTCTTAGGGTTATTGAGACCTTGTGTTGGTGTTTCTCGTGGAAAAAAAATTTATTTATTTTCTTGTTGTTAAGCTGGAGAGAGGCAGTTCCAGAGTAACTGAGCAGCTGCTAAATAATGCATGTGTATACCTTCAAGGTTTTGATTTTTTCCCAAGATTTTTTTTTAAGCTTTTAATCAGATGTGAGACCAGCATTTAGCTTGATTTATTTATTTTTTTTAATGTATTAATGTTTTTAAAGGAATTCGATGTGCAGTGTAGGCTTATGCCAGATTTCTCCTGTGCGAAGGAGTGAGGTTGCAAGAAACAGAGCTGGTTCTCTGGTCCTGGGGCAGTTATGTTTTTAGGTAAATGCTGTGTTTTACAAATACAAACTCTCAAGCATTTTCTTTCTAGTCCAGGTGTATTAAAAAAATAGCTTTTGAGCTAAGTGAAGCTGTGGCAACTTGTTAAGGGGGAGCTTATAAGCACTAAGTGGGATTCGTTAACGTTTATTTTTTAAGAAATAGCGAAGAATTTCGAAGGTGGAAAAAAACAAGTCTTGGTATGTGAACCATTCCCTAATATGTTGCCACATGGTGGTGCACTGGATTTAGTTGTCTGTCAAAATGAAAGCTGAGCATGGAAGCTTTGCTACAATTTTATTATTGTTATTGTAATGCTCTCAAATGCCTGTGGTGTTGGTGCTGCTGGAGGATTTTGGTCCCTATCTGTGTTGTTAAATTAGTTCTGGGAAATAGAAACTTAGGTTCTCCCAACTGGAAGTGATGCATAGGTGCCTGGAAATACTTTGAACACTAAATTAGTGGAGAATTCATTTCCCTGTTATTTTTTTAAGTGACAAAAACAGTAGTTCTTCACAGAAATATTTTACGTTGTGGTCACCTGGCACTTCCGGAAATTGGGAACATTAACAAATTTGAAGCTAAAATGGAGACCTAAGCATGTAAAAAGAGGTTTGTTTTATCAGGGGTAAATATGAACAACTAAGAAAAAATATAAATAAAAAGTACAAAGAAAAACTGAAAGTCTGCATCTCTGTAAATCAGTACAGATAAAATCAACCGTTTTTTTTTATTGTTATTAATTCTTATTACTCAGAAACCTCTAATGTAAAACCTGTAGGGTTAAATGCACAGAAAACTGAGCAGTGCTGACAGAGCTGCTCTGAGTGTCACGCTGAGAGTGTGGTCATGGATGGACAACAGGCATTCATTCCAAATAAGTGAATTTCCCTTTTTTACCTACCTGCATTAATTTGATCCTCATAAATGATGCAAATTCTTGGCTGTTTCCAAGTGCCAAGTTAAATAGTAGAGAAAAAGTCCAGGTACCTCCTTCAGGCTGTGGTGTTTTGTTTTCTCTCTTCAGATACATCTTTTCTGACTTTATAAAATTTGCTTGTCAGCTGAGTGTCTATTTTCAGTTGTTTAGAGTAACAGAATGTTTTAGTGTCCGTACAGATGTGAATTGTCTTCTGCAATAAATTATATGAAAAAGGTTCACAGTGGAACCTGAACCATTAGACTTTTTTTTAAATCACAGTATGAGCCCCTGAGGATGTTTTTACAAACTTTTTTGCCTTCTTTTCTTTCAAATAGGGTTGGAAAAACAGCACTGAGACCAATACTCATTCTAATTTTAAATAAGGAGTTCTGAAGATCTCAAGTTAAAAGCCTAAATAAGTGTCTTTAATTGTGTCTTCAATAAAAAAAAACATTTTGAATATAGCTGAAAATACTTTGAATGTGCTTTTTTGCCATTACATCACCAGGATTCAGAGTACTCAAACACTTGAACATATGTTAATGATCCTAAGACATTGTCTCAACAGATTTTTATAATATTGACTTCAGAATTTTAACGGTAAAGTAGCATTTAAGGAGGGAAAAAAAAAGTGGAAACCACTCCAGCAGTCCACTGGAATGTGAATTGCTCGTAGAGGGTAAAATTTTAAATCATTAACTAATGACATAGTTGTTATATGAAACCAGAGTAGCCATACAGTAGGTTTTATGTTCCAGGGAGAGTGTAGTAACCCAAGATTTGATTTAGGGTCGCAGTTAACAGGCAGAAATGCACTGGCAGTAATGGGAATGATGATTTGCCTGAATATCAAATATTCAGTCAATCTGTAACCTGCAGTGTGGTCTTTTCTTCCTAGTGCTTGTTATCACCTCAAATTCATGCTGGTTTCAGTGCAGTGATTTAACTAAAGTGTTCAGAAGTTTAACATGCCTTTAAAAAAAACCCCAACATTGACCTACATTTTGTTAATTCAGTATTCAGAAATGCAAATAGCATTTTCTGACATAATCAGTAAAATGCAGCGTGATCGATGCCACGCTTCAGCTTTCAGAGTTTAAGCTGAACATTCCAAATAAGCCTCTGGATAACAGGTCCATTTTTGTTTCTTTAAAGGGATAAAAACTGAAATGCTGGGAAGGCAAAAGGCCAAGAGAAACTAAACTCCCTGACTTGGTCATTGTTGTGAAGGATGTTCCTGTTGCCCTCATAGATAGGTTTGATTGTGGGAAGCTCGTTTTCCCATTGTGGATCACTTAATTTATGAGTTTGACTGTCATGTAAAAGTTACAATTCCAACATGAAAATGGTTGCAAATTAGATCTATCCCATTATATATATATGTCAAATCTTAGCTATTCCCTCTGTAAGCAAGTGCACTTTTGTTATCTGCTGAATTTTGGCTTGTTGGCAGTGACCACCGTGGTTGGGACTCAGTGTTAAATTTTCAATTAAAAATCCGGTTTCAGGCAATCCTGGATATGGAAATGATAACTTGGGGGGTGAATTTGTCCATTAGTCATGCCCAGCCAACAGAGAACTAGAGAATTGTATTTGAAATTTTTCTGCCCACAAGAACTAACATTTTCGTAAAAAAAAAAAGAACAGGAAAAGCAAAGACAGGTCTAATTATCTACATTCTTCCTTAGGTTTTGCCCACTGTGTGAATCAGTGAGGGAAAATGTGGCTCATCCTTTCTTCTCCTCCCTGCCTGGGGGATATATCTTGCTGGGAGAGCAGGGAGGAATGTTGGATGTATGTAGGACCAGGCAGGAGCAGGGAGCTGCCAGAGTGCTCCAGCCTGTTTGGGGGTCAGAGCAGAGTATGAAATCCTGGCTTTTGAGGCTGCAGAGCCCAGGCAGAGGCTGGTGATGGGACAGGGAATAGTTCTGGTGTTTGGGATGGGCTCTCAACCTGTCCTGACCACTCCTGGGGCAGTGGGTGCTCCCCTGATGAAATGTGAGGGTCTCTGCCCACCCATTTGGGTGGCTTTGTGTGTCCCCTTATCCCAGCTCAGAATTATTTCCAGAAAGGGGTGGAATCTTCCAAGCTGAAACAAGAGAAGGGCTGATAGAACTACAGGGACCAAGCCTGTTTAGATGTTTAAAGATCACATCTGGATTGCTGGTGAGGATTGTAAACCATCCCATGCCTCTCAGGAGTGGAAATCTGGCTGGAAGAATCTCCCAGAAACATTCAGCAACATCTCCTGAGTCTCCATGAGTCGGTTCTGGTGGATGTTCCTGATCTAAGCTGCATTTCCAGTGCTCAGCTCAAACAGGGTGACATCTCACTGGGTTTAAATTATTTGCTGAACTCCCAGAGCTGTAGGCAGGAACAGAGGAAAAAAGCCTTTTGTGCTTTAATATCATCACAGACACTTTTCAAGAGTTTCACGTTGGAAATGTTAATCTTCTATAAATTCTGCTTTTGCTGGAGTTTGAGGGGAGATTGCTTTTATTTTTACTTGGAGAAGTTGAGGCATAAAACGGACATGGATGGGACGAATATGGAAAGCATAAGCAGCATCTAAATAGATCTGAGTAAAAATATGTTCCACGTGATCTGCTGTGGTATAATTTTGGCCTTTTTTTGTATTTCTGGAATGTTTGCTGTAAGACAAGAAGAAAAAATCCAAGAGTCTTATACAGTCCGGTCCTTTCAGTGCCAGCTGCTACTTTGTAACACAGATATTAGCAGTAAAAATATCAACTTTAACCAAATGAGCAGAGAAAGTCCTGTTCTAAAGCTTGTAGGCTTTATTCAGCCTGTTATCAAAATGATCACTTGCAAAGTGCCACTTCTTGTTTTCTTTGTACAAGATAATAAAGTATGATTTGTAAAAAGAAGAACCCAATTATTAGAAGTGATTGGCTGCACTAGAAACAAGAATTCTATTATCTAGAAAATTTATGGCGAGTTAAAGCTGAATAAATACATGCTAGACTAGGATTCTAAGGGTGTCAGGGGCTTTGAAATGAGATTTTTTCTTTATTTATTTTTTCAAGAAACTGTTACTCTCTTCTGAATGTTTATTAATATATTTAAAGCCTGACAGATGGGAAAATAAGACTCTGCAGGACTTATTTTATACAGAGGAGCAGCCCCAAATAACGGATGCCTGATCTGTCAAAATCTAATGTGTATGTAGCTTTTAAAATGTTTCTAAATTTTCAGGACAGGTTTGTAGGAAGCAAATATTTCATGAACCTCAGCCTGCACTTACAGTTTGCATATTGGTGGTATTGTTTAAAGTCAGGTCCTCTTTGCTGAGTAACTGGCCAGTTGTTTGCTGCCGCTGTTGCAAGCCTTATTTTCCTGGTAGCAAGTGAAGTATTGATTTTTATTCACTGCCATGCTCTCCCCACCCCCGCAGCTCTCTGCTTCCTGACTTGTCCTCCAGTATTCCCAGTGGAATTGGCAGTAAAACTAATCTTGCTGTTTCCTGGCCTGCTGTAATCAGCAGTAAAATTTGAAACTTTCTTGTTTATTTGATGATTTGCAAAGCTTGGCCATCCCTTTGGTGTGTGGAACTCCTCCCCTGGCCTCTGGGAGCCAGAGGAAGGGATGTGCTTCCAGCTCTTGGGGATGAGCTCCTCCCTTTGAGAACACTTTGGGGTAAATAAATCAGTTTCAATCCTCCTAATAATAAAGAAATCTTTCCACAAAGGTTCTATTACAGTGGACACATGTAGAAGAATCCAGGTGTGTTCTTTTGAAGCAATGTTAGCAAAGAGTTTTTTTAAAAGATACAAATTTTATACAAAGTCGTTCTGAGCCTGCATTTAACAATTGGCAGACAGTGCAGCTGTATTTCTGTCCACAAAAGCTGTCTTGTATTTTCATGCCTGAGTATTTACATACTTGCATTCGTTACCCACGAGTGCACGTACATGTGGTTACCAGGGATCTGATTACAGGAAAGCTTTCACAGGATCACAGGATGCTTTCAGTTGGAAGGAACCTTAAAGCCCATCCAGTGCCACCCCCTGCCATGGGCAGGGACACCTTCCACTATCCCAGGTGGCTCCAAACCCTCTCCAGTGTGGTCTTGGATGCTTCCAGGGATGGGGCAGTCACAGCTTCTCTAGGCACCCTATGCCAGGGCCTCCTCACCCTCACAGGCAAGAATTTCTTCCTGATATCCCATCCAACCTTGCCCTCTGTCAGTTTTAAGCCATCCCCCCTTGTCCTGTCACTCCAGTCCCTTGTCTGAAGTCCCTCTCCAGCTCTCTTGGTGCCCCTTCAGGCACTGGAAGGGGCTCTATGGTCTTCTATCACCTTTTCCAGGCGAACACGCCCAACCCTTTGTCTCCATGCTAGAGGTTCTCCAGCTTCCAGAGCTTTTTCGTGGCCTCCAGGTGTTGCCTGATCCATCTTGCTAAAGCTCAGAATGGCAGGTGTAGATTTTATAGTTGGTTTGCAGTGTGAGGTTGGCCAGTTTTCCCTGGTGATTGTCAGACAGAGGCATTCTGCAGAGGAGAGGTCAATAGTGACACATTCATAGAAAATATCTAATCATTTGTATACTTGCTTCAGCCAAGCACAAAGAAAAGTCTATCATTTACCACCTGGAGAGAAATGTACTATTATAAAGTATCTCATTAAACCTTCCAAAACCCTTAAAAATTTAAAAAAATGGGCTTACGGGACTTCTTTCAACTAAAATCGGTTGAAGATACACATTAACAATTTGATGAATGCAGTGTAAAGTGAAGCATTTCAGGGAAAACACTTCAAGTATGTATTTCACAGGGATTTTTGGAATTAATCTTTGACCTTTTGGGGTTTTTTTTAAATTCTCTCCCTTGCCTTGTTTTGCTTTCTTGCCTTTTTATCTTCTCATCAGAAGTTCTGGACTGCAACAGCTGCCTCTCTGTGCTCTGATGCTGTTGAAGCTCAAGGGGCTGAGGTGTTTGGTGGCTGAGTCCAGGGATAATTCAGTGCTGGGTTAATGGTTGCACTCTACCTCAGAGATCTTTTCCAAGGTTTATGATTCTGTGAGAAGCTGAAGTGGACGTTTGGGGCTGAGGTGGTGCAGCAAGGAGGAGCCCTGGACAATATTGTGTGGACAGATTGTCTCCTGGCAAGTTGGCCAGGGTGGTGCAGGAGCTGTCTTATCAGGAGAGATGTTCTATGTGTTGAAATTTAGGAAGATCAAGGCATTTTATCACCTCCAGTGAATGTTGTGCTGTATTTAAAGGGAGGACATGCATGAAAAATATATCCAAAATAACAGACTAAGTACTTCAGGACTCTTCCCAGGGTACAGTGTGGCTTCAGAATTAAAAGGCAGAATATCCCATTTGGGTAAAAGGAAGTGTTTGCTCGTGCATCATACAGGTGACCCGCATAAACTGTGAAGAAATGGTTTCCAAAATTGTTTATCTGGGAGTTCCTAAACAGGATTAACTGGCAGCAATTTGCATTTGTTGTAACTGATGCAATCTTACAAAGGAACTGCAGACCTGTATTATAAAGGTACTGATTGTGTTTCAGCATATGAGTTGTGTGTCATCAGTCCATAGAATGGTTTGGATTGTAAGGGACATTAAAGATCATCCAGTTCCAACCCCCTGCCATGGCAGGGACACCTTTGACTATCCCAGGTTGCTCCAAACCCCATCCAGCCCAGCCTTGAACACTTCCAGGGATGGGGCAGTAGAGGAAGGAAGGGTAGAATTTCATTATGTAGTGAACATACCAAGTGTTTGTGCTCATATTTATCCTGAACTCACCTACAGTTTTCCTGTGCTGGGTTATGGGTGCTGGAAGATGATTACCTTTGCCAAGTCATTTGTTGGCCAGCTGCCAGTTCTCATTACTTTTTACGATGTGAAACTGATTTTGTTGAGAATGCACAAGTTGAAAATGATTTTGAGAGTTTTGGAAGTGGAGAAGGGGGGAAGGTTATCTTAGTTGGGGAATTAAGAAAAGAAAAGGAAAAGAACACTGAATGTGATCTGCAGAGCAATTCATTTGCTAATTACACATTGACATAAATTGGAAAGTCCCAGAAGGAGGGGGTTTACAGCATAACTGGAAAACAATTTGCATCTGTGTAGAGGTCTGTGCTTATCCACAAAGGAATGAGATTTTAACTGGATTTGTTTAATCGGGTTTATCATGAGTGCCATAGTTGTGGGCTTCCTTTTTCCCCACACTGCAAGATCTCCTGTCTTTCTGGAAGATTCCCTCTTGTGTTGAGATTAAATATGTCAAAGAAGGATGTATGATGAAGTTTAGTGAAGACTGAAAGTGAAACCTAAAAAAAACCAGGAAATGTCCTTCTGAATTTTAGAGTGGATTGAATACATGAATGTTTCTGGCTCCAGATTACCATGATAAAACTGACAGCTTAACACAAACTCTGCCCTGAAATTCAAATGCCTCTTTTTTTTTTTTTTTTTTTTCCTGCCCTATAAGAAATCTGAAACACTCCAGCAAGTTCTTGCTGTCTCTGCTGGGAAAGTTGCTAATGACTAATTGTACACACTAATTACATGCTAACTAGTATTGCTGCAAAGAGCATTCAGAGCATTAGTATTATGATAGTTTGGGGGTTTTTTCCTATTAATCTTTCATACTTGTTGGTGCCCAACATGTTACCCTACAGTTGCCTGCAATTTGTCTTCGGTAAACAAATCATGATGGGAAAAAGACAAAAATTCGAACGAAACTAGAAATCAAACTTGACAGTTTTGAAATAGGAATCTGTTCGGGTCTCATGCCTGTATTTACTTGTGCTGTTGCTGCTGCACATCATTATAAATTACCTGTTTAGCATCGTTCTGGCAGGCAAGGGAGCTCTGAGAGCAGAATGTTTTTGAAAATGTCACTTGTGGCAGTGATGGATTCTTTTCAGTACCTTTAAATCATTCAGTTGTTTATCTTAAATGTAAGAGCTGAATACTGTTACTATCTCATGATACGAAACTGTAATAATATTAAAAAGAGAAAAATGAGCTTTCAGACCAAACCTGCCCCAGATCTAGAAAAGGAACCTCAGCAGATTCCTAAGGACCAGGTGTCTCTGGATCCCTCAGTCAGGCCCCATTGTCACGGGATGCAGAGTAGCATTTAATGACTAAAAAGAAGTGTTCAGAAGGAGGTTTTGCTTCATAATTTTTCACAGTGTCCTTTCAGGAAAAGTCCTAAATAGAATGAAACTCTGCCATTTCATTTTGTGTAATATGCTAGATGAAGCCCTGAAGTACAAAACTTTCTTTGGGCCTTGTGCTGTTGTGGTTCTGTTCAAATACAGTTTCCCCAGTGGTGAATTCTGATGCCCCAGATGGCTCTGGTTCTTTCCCTCATTGCCCAAAAATATTTGTTCCACCAAACTCTCCTCAAATAACACTTGCAGTCTTCTTATATTGTGACTCTAGAAATATTGATTGGAGCTTTGCAACATAAAAAAATAATTACTTGTGCTCCTAAATCCAAGAAAATAAAAAATCAACACCCCATCCAAGAAAAAAAATCAAACAAACCAAAACGAAGCACAGAAAAAATTCCCAGTAATATTAGCAGGGATATAAGCTGTGAACATGAAACTACTCCTGGAAATGTGGAAGGTGACCTTGTGGTGGTGACCAGGAGGACAGAGCAGTACAATTTTTAGCAAGGTGACCTGGCACTCAGCCAGCACAAACCACTCTCCAGCCCCTTGAGAAGGGGGGATGCTGGTCTACAAGGGTGTGCATTTGTTTGAGTAATGTTTGTACTAAAACATAGAAGTAACCCTGGTTTTATTTTGGAAATACCTTCAATGGGCACTAAAAGACAGATAAGAGTAAAATAAGTCGGAGCTGACTCATTGCAGAATGTGCTGAGATAATCCTGAATTCCTGTTAAGGTTAATATCTATTTAGTTTAGGCTTTGTTTATGCTTGTGCTGTGGATAAGAGGTGTTGGAATTCATCTGAAATAATTTTAGAAATTCTTAGGTAAAAATTCAATATTTTTTCAGCAAACAATAATGCACATAGTAATTAACAAAAAAAGAACCTTGATTTTTTTTCTATTGCTGATGGTGAAAGGTTGAAGTAAAATTTTTCCACTGGCCACTTAAAATATCAGGTGGAGTCAGGTGGGAAACAAAAACTCTATGGTGCTGTTTTTAAATTGTTTTCCAGTAACTGTCAGCCCAATACATGCTGCTCTTTGAAAAACAAATACTTCTGCAATTTTTGTTTTGAAGATGATTTCTTAAGTCCCGCTGTAGGTGGTCTTTGTATGAGAGCCTTCAAGTAACAAATGGCTTTATCTTCTCTTCTGCTAATAAGGTCAGTAAAGGTTTCCCTTTGGGATAATAATAACAACACAGTTTAAAAGGCATAAAAATCCTGAGTGAAAAACAGGTTCAGAGTTATCACCTTTTTAATAGCTTCTCAGGTGATTGGCAGCTGCTGCTGCTAGGAGCTGTTTTACAGGAATAAACTGGTTTTCTTGCTTTAATTAGGACCATATGTGTACAGCAACTGTGATTGTCTGGGAAGCTGCATCCTGTATTTTCAGTCAAATAGCTGATAAAATGTTGCAGTTGTGGAAATGACTACCAAATCCAGTGGGCAGATGTTTTGGAAAACTGTTTTGGTTTTGCTTTCTATTTTTTTCATTCAAAGCAATAAAACATTGATTGAGGTCTGATGGTCTTGCACTGTAGTAAAACAAACACTGAATATTTTCCTAAGGTGATAAAGTAACTGCTTGGACCTAGTATCCAAAAATATGTTTAAAAAACCCACCAAATTTCAAGTATTCTAAGTAACTAAACACCTATAAATCGTTTTCTTTGCAAAGTCTTCATGGATTAGCTTCTCTGTAATCAGCTGTGTTGCATGGTAAATAATAGCAAAAAATAAATTGAACAAGAGAAGCGAATATGAGCATGTTAAATTCTTGATTTGCATTCTTTTGAAAGGGAGCATCAAGTATCAAGCATCTAGCATCAACTTCTAGAGAAGTCACTTCTTAATTATTCTAGAAACAATTACAACCTGTCAGCTGAAGGGAGGGATTGGATGCTGGACCTAAATATATTTCTTTGGCAATATTTGTGTAAAAATGACCACTAACACCCTTCCCTCTGGAAAACATCCCATCTATTTATATCACTTCCCAGAGGATAAATGCAGCCCTTGGAACAGTCACAGGAAATAATACCAATGTGCCTCTAGACCATGAGCTGCCTTTTGGTCCAAGTGGCCAAATATGCCACTTTCCTTGATTACTGAGGTGACCACATGTCATTATTCCTGCCCTGTGTGGAGCCAGGAGGTGCCAGGAGATGTCCCCTGGCACTCCCTACCCATCACTAACTCCTGTCTCCGCCCGCTGGGGTTTTGTTGGTTTGTTTTGGATTTTTTTCTGTGTTTATTCACAAACACCACTGTGTATCCATTTCAGCCTTTTTGAGGAGAAGCTGAGCCAGATGTTCTGTTGTCCCTCAGCTGTGGATGTGTGACTGAAAGAGGCAGTGTCCTGCTCATCTCTTATCCTCTTAGTTGGACAATAACTGTCTTCCAAACAAGGCTTTCTGCCATCACTGGTATTTTCAGTTTGGTGATTCCCCTTGTTTGGAGGGATGCTAAATAATGCAGTACTTACATACCTAGAAGGACTTTTCAGTCAAGTGCTTGAGGTGTTGCTGGAACTTGTTTCCATGTCTGAAAAAAAAGGAAATACTGCTGTGCCTGTTCCTTACCAGATGCTCAGGAACAGGAGAATTTTCCTTCATTTGGTTGATAAAGTTTGAGGTGAGGGCGTCTTCCATTTTGTTTCTTGTGTTTGAATAGTTTTCAGTTTGGGGTTTGGTGGGGGTTTTTTTGATAAAGTAATACTTGATAATAATAACTAACATGTTTGTCATGCATGCATGCAAACAAAGTAGGTTTGTCTTAAAAGTTGGTGGAGGAAACCCAGGTGCTGTAGGATGCAGCTGATCCCACTGTTGCAGTTGTCTGCTTTAGGATGATGTGAATCTTGGGGACTCCATTAACAGTGAAGAAGCCTGTACAGATTTTCACTGACTTCTGTGCAAAGATAAGTTAAATGGAGTTCAAAATCCTAATTTGACAGCTTTGTCACCAGCTTTGTCACGCTGTGTGTCAGCGCTGGGGTTTGGCTCCATCGCAGTGTAACCAGGGATACGGACTTGCAGAGTGCCACCATTTAGCTCCTCTTCCCAGGAGAAGAAGAGGGTAAAACTTGGCAGAAGAAATTCAGTGGTTGGTGGTGGTGTTCTGCTTCTCTAAGTTTAGCAGCCTTGAGGGGTGGTTGTTAAAATGGGCTTTCAGATTTTGAAACCCAGTGTTAGGTAATGTGTTGCTTCAGCGTGCTGGAGGTCCATCAGTGCTGCAAACCCCCAACACCTGGGTGAATTTAATCAATAATTCAGTAAAAATGGAAGAAATCTAAAAGCTCTCCCCGTTGCAGGCAAGAATTGTGATGGTTGCTCACGGATGAGCTCGAGGCAGAGTGTTTAAATTGCGCTTTGTGGAAGTTTCATGTCACACCGAAGTCCCGTCGTTCTACTCCATAGAAGCAACCCTGATCTCAGCATCAGCAGGGGCTCGTTGTTGTGCCACTGTAGAGAAACTTCTTGTGTCTGTTACGCAGCCAGGAGAACAATATAGAGGCTTATGGAAAGGCTGCATTATTCCAGGGGCCTTTTGGATGGTTTTCACGGTTTCTATAGGATGTTAGCAAATCGCCCATTGCAAAAAGCTGCAAGTGAATTTGATAAAACATCTCCTCTCTTAATTCTTTCTCTGATGGATTTTGTCAGCTGCCTTCCTGAGTGAGTACCACCAACATTTTTTTATGTTTATTCTTCAGCATCGCCACAAAATCTTGTCTCAATTGCCTGTTTCTCAATTAAATAATTATTTTTGCAGGATCAGGATCCTTTGCATGGTTATTCAGGAAAAGTCTTTGTAAGGAATTTTTCATTTCCTGCTTTTTTTGAAGGAAGAGCATTTCCTGCTCTTTTTCCAATGCATGGAAGGGAAATCAATACTCAGTTCTGGAAAAGGAGGGGGATTCATCTGGGATAATGACTTAACACTGACTGTAGAGGGGAATGGGGTGCTGTTGTGAAGTGAGGGAAGTGATCACATGAACACTGTTTTTAATGGATTCTGACTGGATTTATCTTCTATACGTTTTGGTAGTCCAGTGAACTGCTAAGGGGAAAAAAGAAGTCCAAAGCTTGCATCCCACTAGAAGAATTCTATACTATTCTGTGCTATACTTTCTCTTTTGACATGTTCAGGAAGCATAAAATTGCTGCACTCACAGTAGAATGAAATTGTCCTAGCTGTTTAGAGCTAAGACTTTATATTGTTTTTAATGAATTTCATTGGACTTTCAGTGATTTTGATCTTCAAGGTGCTTTTGTCAGTGGTGAGAAAGATGGAGCAATGGGGAAGCCTTAGCAGAGCTGCTCCCATGGCTTCTGTCTCCCTCATACTTACCCTTCTCCTCTGGTGAACTTAGAGCTGTGATATTTTGGAATCTTGTCTCATCCTGCAGGTATTTGTGCCTTGGCCCCTGTACAGGACTTTGTGTGAGCTTAGCTCTGGTTCAAGGGGAGGCATTAACACAGGTATTTGTGTTTTGGGTTGGGAAAGGGTTGAATTTACAGCCAACTTTAAACTCCTGCCCTGAAATTCTCCCTTAGGAGCAGATAAAATCATTCTGCAGCCTCAATTGTGAGCTCAGTGGTGTGATTTTAGTGGGGCTGGTCTGTGGCACTAAGGATAAAATTTAGCTCTCTGCTGGAGATTGGCAGGGTAAGATTCATGATCAAAGTTTGCAATTTAGGAAATATTTACGGGGAATTTAGCAGTTAGTGAAACTGTAACGCTGGTCACCCTTTTTCTGTGATCAGTGATTAGCAAGGTGGTGTTTTATTTCCACTGGCAGACTATGAGATTACTTGCTCTACCTCTACTGTTAATGTCCCAGGAAGTAATTTAAGGGAGTAGTTAGGATCTGAAAAAAGAAGATAGGCCGATATTTCTACAGTAAATAGAAAACTCAGACCAAGGAGAGCAACGTAGCTAACAGAAAACTGGAGGAAAGCTTTTAAGGAATTCAGTGTGATGTAAATGTCAGTTTAAAAAAAAAAAATCACCTCTCAGGTGTCACACAAACCCTTTTTAGGGTTTCTTCCTTGGCAGTATAGTTTTTCAAGATAAAAATACTAAGCTTTAATTTTCTGCTGCAGAAGAGAATTTAAGAGAAAAGGCTTATTGTTCATACAAGACTGGCAGACTAATGTGAGAAAGGGATTTTTTTTCTAAAGCAATGGGTTTTTTTAACCCATTTATGTTATTTCAGCCATTGAAAATACTCTATAATTCTTTAAGTAACTGAGGGTTGGTTTGTGCTACTGTGTACACATGAAACGACTGTAGGTAAATACCTGTTGCCTACCTTTGGGTTAGATACTGTGAGAGGAGGTTCCAGGCTCATGGCACTGTCCAGGAATTCAAGTTGGATGGGACTTCTGGAGGTCCTGGTTCAAAGCAGGGCTGAGGATGTTCTGAGCATTCTCCAGTCAAATTCTGAGTATCTCCAAGGATGGAGATTTCACAGCCTCTTTGAAACCCTACTCAAGTGCTTGACCACAGCAGTTCCTAATATTTAGGAGGAATTTATCCTGCTGCAACTTGGATCCGTTGCCTCTTCTACTGCTCCCGTGTCTGTACCTCCACGAATCTCAGGCCGTGTTCTCTGTAACCTCCTCAGCAGCTGTATCTGCTTAAAATGTTAACCTAGATCTGCAAAGGAGTAACAAAATGCTTGTTTGTCCAGTGTTCCCCTCTTACTCAGGCAGTTCTGTATGTACTTAAATATAATTCACCTGCAAAGATCCTTCTCCTCCACAATGTTTGTGGTGATTTTCAGTTCAAAGCCAATGCTTCATTCAGTCCTCACGCTTGCCTTGGCTGTATTTGTTTCCTGGAGATACTGTGGCTATAAATTCCTCCTTAAAAAAACAGTAACAATTTTGTCATGCTCTCGTCTAAGCCATTTTTTAGTTTAGCATAATCATGTCTTGAAAGTACCTACCCTAACTTCTAAGATTTTCTAGAGTAAATAAAAATCCCACTTTCAGCTAAGTCATACTACGTGTCAAAACTCCCTCAAAATTGTTAAGTCACTTCATTTGAAGGATATGTTCCTCTTTTCCAGAATTCTTTTGATTAAGATTTAACGTGCTGGGTCTTGAGACACTGTACCCAAGTTACTGAGTGTTGCAGAAAAATACAAACTGCTCAAGTGTGAGCTTTTTTTATTTGCCCAATGACATATCCAGAAAAATTATTTGAGGATAAATAGTGTATATTCATCATCAGTCTTGAATTCAGCTGAAGTTTGGATTCAGAATTCAGATGAGAATCGTTACCTCTGAAATTCTACTTTCTCTGCTTTAAAATACGGCAGTTCTTAATATCCTGCAGCAATTTTGCATGGCACTTTGATATATTTTCTGTAAAGCACACAGAATCTGAGCCTTTACAATTTCAGTAAGAATGAGAATGGCTCTTATGTAGTGTAGAATGAGTGTGAAGAAGCTTTGGGCAAAAGTGTTGCTGCTCTACAGAAAATTAGAGTGAGGACTTAAATGGCACGAGGTGATTATGGCCTCCTCCAGAAATGAGATGATGATCCATAAACAGCTCAGTGTTCCTGAGCAGGAAGCTTAAATGATGGGTTACTTCTAAATAAATTGACATCTGACAACCTTTTACATTTTTTTAATGGTGGTTTTTTTTTTTTTCTTTCCTAAATGTATAACAATTTAAAATAGAATTTGAGATTGTTCTGTAAGGTGATAATTGTGGGGGCTTCATGTAGAGAAGGTTGGGTTTTGAGGGAATGGCAGCATAGAAGATCTTGGAATTGGGGGGCATTTTTGACCCTTCCACCCTTCTGTCTGTTTTTATTTGCTGTGCCAGTCACATTTTCTTTCTGAGGTTACAGAAAATAACTGTTAAAGACTTAAGTAGAGTTTTTTTTTGAGGCATTAATTAGAGGGACTCTTAGAATTTTTTCATTTTTCTTTTGTTTTTTTCTAGCTGTTGTGGGTAGGGTAATTTTCCTGCTGCTTTACTTTCCTAGGACATGTAGGACAAAAATATTCTTAGGTACTACTTTCGACCTGTAGGACCCTGTGGTCTTATTTTACCACAGGACCTGCAGAGGTAAAATAACTTAATGCTTCATACAGCCTGTTGTTCACATAGCCTCAAGAAGAATGTATATACTTCAGTTTATTATTATTAATACTATTACTATAGTCATCAGAATACCATGAACATTATTTTTCAATGCAGAAGATACAGAAAAATTGCAGGCTAGATATCCCTGTAGAAAATCTGTGCCTCATTTTACAAACCCCTGTGAATCCTGTCTTCAAAGAAAAAATATATATAAAATATATAAAATTCCCTTTGTATCTCCCAGTAAAATCCTGACATCTCCTTTTTTTTTTTTTAGCTTCAGCAGTGCCCTTTGTTTTATTGCTGTAACACCAGCTAGTCCATAAGAAGCCAACTCCAAACTGCATCATGATGGCAGGTTGCTTATATTCTGTTAATTCTCTCAAATAAAACAATTTGTGTTAATTACTGCTTGGGTTTCTCACATTATTTGGGCAAACAGCTCTGTTACACTCAGCAGCACATTTTCTGATTGTTTGTTTGTTTGAGGAGAGTATTAGTGTTTCTTTTCAGTGTTTTGCTTTAAGATTAACATATCATTAAGCTGCATAATAAGACACAGTCTTTATTCTCGTGCAGTGGGAAGGCAGGGCATAGTTTTGCAGTTTAGTGAAGAGTAAAAAGAATAGTAAAAATCTCTGAAAATGGATGTCAGTGACTTGGGGCTCTCTTGTGGGATAGCAAGGCCCAAACTGAAGCATCTACAGTAAAACTCAGTTTGTGGCGGTGGATTATTTGTCCATTTTTGCCAAATGTTTCAAAACATGGACTTGTAGTACCAAATTAACCAATGTAGCCAGGTTTTGCGTAATTTTAGGAAAAGTCTTTTGTGACTTATCAGCACTATTTGGTATATTTTGTAATTTATTATGCTCTATGTCTCTGGTGTGGATTAATCGAGGTCTCTCTATTAACTGCAGTTTGGGAGATTAGCAGTTAAAAGAGTCCTGGCTTTTGGAGGCAAGAAGTTAATCTTTGACAGTGTAGTTTTGACGTGTTACTGGAAATCACTCTGTGCACTTGCTCTGCTGCTATTTCCAGCATTTGTTGTGGGGCTCTTTTTCAGCAAAACTGCTGTCAAGGAGAGCCTCATGAAGCAGAAAAACCAGCAGCTCATCCACGTGTCCTGTATCCATGGAGCTGAGCACTTCACCTAAATGGAACAGAGAATTGTATATTAAAAAAACCTCTTTTTAATGGGATGCTGCACCTCGAACTCTGTGCTCAGTTTTGGGTCCCTTGATACAAGAAAGACTTTAAGGGGCAGGAGTGTGTCCAGAAAAGGGAATGGAGCTGGGAATGGGTCTGGAGCAGCTGGGGGGGCTCAGCCTGGAGAAAAGAAGACTCAGAGGGGACCTTCTTCCTTTCCATGACTACCTGAAAGGAGGGTGTAGCAAGGTGGGAAGTCAACCTGTTCTCCCAGGGATCAAGTGACAGGACTAAAATAAATGGTTCAAATTGCACCAGGGAAGGTTTAAATCAGATATTAGGAAATATTTCTTCACCAAAAGGGTTATCAGGCATTGGAACAGGCTGCCCAGGGCAGTGGTGGAGTCACCATCCCTGGAAGGATTTAAAAGATGTGTAGATGGGGCCCTTGGGGACAGGGTTTAGTGGTGGGCTTGACAGTGCTGGGTTAACAGTTGTGCTCATTGGACTTGAATGATGCTGTAGTTCAGTGATTCTGTGATGGGACAACCTGCTGCAGCCTCATCTGTTCCCTTGTGTTTGGCTCCCTTTGTAACCTAAGTTTAAGCAGGAGTTGTGTTAGGCAGAAGAAAGACAGACTTTTGTTTTTTTATGGTTCATAGGATTTTGCCTTTAAAACGTGATTCCACGTGGAACCAATGGTGGTTGTTCCTCTTCTGGCTTTTCATGAGTGGTGCATTCTCTTCAATTCCTGTATTGACTAGTACCAAAAAATGTAGGATATTGGGCTATCTACTAGCAGTGCTCCACTTAAAAGTTCAGTGAGTAAAAGCATTTGGAAATCCTGTGCTCTGAAGTGTTTCAGAATAGCTGCTTCAAAAATCCTTGAAGCACGTGGAGTTCTTTTCTCATTGTGGAGCCTTGTGGGGTAGTCCTGGTAGTTGTCCATCCTGGTCTGCCACTGATAGTTGGTGGCTTCTTATTTCCTAAAACAAATGGTGTGTTTGGAGTGTGATTAATATTCATTTTTACACCTCTGTCCACAAAAAACTGTGTTCTTAATGTGCACTTAACTCTTCCTTAAAAGGAGTTACAGCCCTATTGCTTTAAAAAGGGATCATCAGGCTGGAAGTTGATCAAGTCTGACCTCTTACCATCACCTTCACAAGTGTCACTGGCTTTCCCTAGGATTCATCCTTTTCTCCCCTCTCTCTTTTTGATTTCATGACCCACCTGTAGGGACAAATGTGCCAAACAGGCTGTTAATTGTTGCGGTTGCTTGAGCTGGAGTCTATAATAAGACATCTCACAATGGAAAGGTGCTTGCTCATGATGAAAACCTGATAGATGAACATGTCACCAGCATCACAGAACATGACAAATGTGCCTCCAGTCATTTCATTCGTCACTACAAATGTGATTCTCTTCATCTGCTTGGCATGAATATAGATGCAGAACAGATTTGAGCATTCCTGTGTCAAGTGATAGTGTAGATTGAGTGTGGTGGTAAAAACATTTGTTGTTACAAGAGCCTCTTTTAAGTTTGGAGACCTCCTCTCTCTGCTGTTTGGTGACAGTGGTTATTGCTTGAAATATCATGGGAACTCACTGGTGTCCCTCTGAGTTGTCATCATTGGTCTGGAACGTTCTGTTTCTTCTTTTTTTTGCACTCCTTCAACTCTTGAAGTCTTAATTTTTCAGTGTTTTGAGCACTTGAACATACAAAGTGATGTTCAGAAATAGTGTGTTTTTTAAAAAAATCAGCATGGGACAGCCACAATATAATTTTTATCTGTTCTTCTAAGGGTGTTTAATATTGATTAAAGTGTTGTGATCAGTTTATGTTCTACCTGTAGGGAAATGCATGCATGTTGTACAGACTTCTGAATTTTACCGATTTCCCACACTGTCTTCAAAAATTCTTCTAGAAACAGCACAAAACAGCACACAGTTCACTGTTTGTTGTTGTTACTGTTTTTTTTAAATCATCTCTCACAGGCATTTGAGTTAAGAGTTAATTTTAAAAAATGCTTAAACAAACAAAAAAGCATGAAAAAACCTCCAGCTAAATAAAAATAGTTGGATTTCATGTGCTTAATCCCAGAAGGGCAGCCTTGGTCCCAGTGACAGCTTTTTTAAAAGCAGCTGGGCAGAACTGGCTGTAGTCAGGCCCATGTTGGATCAGAGGGGAAATGTGCCCTGTCAAGAGGTGCTTTTGTGGGGACCTGAGCTGAATTCCAGATCACTTTTGTGTGCTACTCTGCCTCTCTGGCAGTTCTTAAACTATGAAAAATACAACCTAAAATTGTCTTGGTCAGAAAGTAAGATTTATCCCCTAATTATTAATAGGCCCCTCTCAAAATTACTTTCATATTTCATCTGGACATAAAGATTCGTTTCAGCACTTAGGTTTTTAAATACCTGAGTTGTGCATTGGTGAGGAAGGATCATTGTGAGCCACAGGCTGTGGCAGATGTGGCAAAAGCTGTGGTTGTGAAAGGGGATCTGCCAAGGGCAGGAAGATGCAGGGTCTGTCACAGGAGGGGATTTCGGTGTGGACGAAGTCCTTCACCTCTGACAGGTGACACCTCTTTAATCACAGAGTCACAGACTGGCTTGGGTTGGAAAGGACCTTGAAGCCCATCTAGTCCCACCCCCTGCATGGGCAGGGGCACCTTCCACTATCCCAGGTTGCTCCAAACCCTGTCCAACCTGGCCTTGGACACTTCCAGGGATCCAGGGCAGCTACAGCTTCTCTGGGCAACCTGTGCCAGGGGCTCAGCACCCTCACAGGGAGCAATTTCTTCTTTGTATCTGTTCTAGCCTGGGTCTCTATCAGTGTGAAGCCATTCCCTGTGTCCTGTCCTTCCATCCCTTGTCCCAAGTCCCTCTCCAGCTCTCCTGGAGCTCCTTTAGGAACTGGAAGGGGCTCTGAGGACTCCCTGAAACCTTTTCTTCTCCAGGTGAACACCCCCATCTCTCCTAGCCTGGCTCCAGAGCAGAGGGGCTCCAGCCCTTGGAGCATCTTTGTGTCTTCCTCTAGACTCACTCCAGCAGGTCCTTGCCCATCTTCGTTATGACTGTTGTTTAAGGCATGTGAGAAGTTCAGATATGCTGGAAGAGACTTCCCATGGTCTGCGTTCAGACTCATGCACATGTTGGAGGGTGGACTAAGATGTGCTTGGCATGGAGAGGAGCAGTGATGATGATCCAGGGCACCTCAGTAACATTTGCATTTGCTGTTCAAAGGCTGCTGCCCTGTTGTTATGCTACATCATAACAATGTACCCTAATTCTCTCCTTGCTCACCTTCAGGATCATGCTCTTGCTGAGTGGTGGGGCACCCAGCAGCCTTGTGAAGGGTAGGTGTGACACGGTAGTTAATATTTGAGTTTCATTTATGGGGTTATCAAGAAAGGGAGATTAAATGAAATGTTAGAAATAACAAAACCGACTGTAAAATGGTAACACCAGAAGGCTGCTGCAGTGGGCAAGTTTCATTAAAACTCATGTGTCCCAGCAGAACAGGCTGTAAAATGAGCACTGATGGTGTCAGCGCAGTCACATTGCACCGGAGAGTTTTCCGTGGAAACCCCTACAAGCCCTCACTGTGCTTTCACTCAAGTACCTGCCCTTAGCGTGTGCCCTGTGTTGGGTGAGTGCTGCAGAGATTCAAACCACATAAGTTGCTGGTGAAGTGATTTTTTTTTCTTGGCAATAGACACTTGGGGAAGGAGTACAGCAGGGCATGATGTCCAGCACATCCTTCTCATATTCCAACAGGCTTTGATGCAGTAAAGGCAGCTGAGAGAGATCCCTAAAGGCATTGCAGGTAAGGAGGCACCACAGGACTGAAGTGGGAGGTGGCTCAGAAAGGGTGGCTGAAGTGGTGACATTTATCAGAGATTCAGAGAGGGAAAGAGCGAAAACATTAAAATCAGTGATCTGCAGGGTTGCAAACTTCAGTAAGCTCTGAGAATTTGGAGACATGACTCAGTTCCTTCAGATGCAAACCTGAAAGAAAAAGAGGATTTAAGATGATGTAGCAATTTAACAGAGTTTTTTTATTGTAGAGACAGGCACAGGCTGTCCCAGTTCAAATGAAGCATAGAAAATATAGTAGTTCACTAACTTGATAAGTTTTTCCAGCACAAGAGGAAGGAAGGAAGTCTGCAAAAAGTCTGCCCTAGTTTCCACTAGGGATGGTTTGAGCAAGAATATTTTTCCTTCCCTGATATTTTTGGATGTTGTTTTTAATTTTTTCTTAATTAACTTTTTATGTTCTCTGTCTTGTGCTTGCCAGAACATGCACCTGGCAGTGGCTGTGGAGAAGGCAAAGGATTGGCAGAGCGTTATAGTAATGAAAAGAAGACAATGGATTTGGTTTGGTGCTCAGCAGGAAAGGGAAGTCACCAACTTCTGACACTAAAATATTGTATTAAATTGAGGGGAGGGAAGCTTGTATCAGTCTTTGCCTAAGACTTTAATTGGGAGCAGATGGCAAATTAAATCACTGGATGCCTGGTGGCTGGTGTGAAACTGCACAACTTCAGAACTGTGAGCTGTTACCTTTGACACCTTAGGAAGAGTAAATAAGCTTCTAAAAAAACCCTGTAAGAACTAAAATAGTGCTTAGGCTGCCTTATTCATAATTTCCAATTTCAGTTTTCTGAAAGGAACACAGGAACTTGAGAAATATTGCAAGAAACCAAGGATGCCAATAATACCCAGCAGATTTCTTTTCAAAAATAAACCATGTCACAGAGACTGAACTTATTTCTGTAACGTGGTAGCATGGGAGGAAAAACTAGTAGATTGCCATGAGCTGAAAAGAAACTTTTTAAGAATAAACTAGAAAAATGTTGGTCTGCATATAGGCTGCTATGAAATGGGTGTAGAAATCTTTGCTGATGGATCAATAGTCCAGGGCCTTTACAGGGATGTGGCAGGTGGGAGTGTCCAGGTCTGGCACTGGTCAGTCATTGATGACCTGGTTGATGCAGGGAAGGAGACTCTGAATCTGTAGGTGCTGAAATAGGAGCCATACTGAGTGTTTCCACTAAAAATAGAAAGGGACTGGATGAGCAAAACGTAAATCCTCTGTTTTTCATATTACTTAATCAGACTATTTCAAGGTTTTATGGAATAAATCACTGCAAAAACTGAGAAGAGGAGGCAACTGGTAGTGTTGCTAGACCTTAGAAAATCTTGAGGTATTTGTAGTAGTCAGATCTGACACGTAGCAGTAAGAAAAAAAAGAGATATATGTCTGTTTACACATTCCAGCATGACAGCTGATCTGTAGGAATGGTGAAGTTGTCCTGCTGTACCCTGTTTTGGAAAGACTTCTTCTGTGAGCTGCTGTGTAAGGCTTTGTCCTCTGGATTTGGACTTGAGAGCTTTCCAAGGAGCTGGGAGAAAGCAGAGTAGAAAAGCTGACCTGCAATAAAAGGCTGAACAAATTGAGAATTTCTTCTTTTTTACCCTGGGGAGTGATATCCTGATCTTTCTTTATTTATTTCTGTATCTGCCCCTGGTTTCTGTGTGTGATGTGACCACAGCATTTCAACAGTGAGTTTGCCAGTAGAAATCACAGTAGTGCTGATGCTGCCATACACGTTTTCATATAGAAAAGGTGTGTTGGTGTGGTTAACTCTGCACGTAGTTAATCCAGGTATGGTCACTTCTTTTCCTTTCTTCTCACATCTTACTGCTATTCTGTTATTAACCATTACAGCTGTTTGTTGAACACAAAATAAAGAGTGAGGGTGTAAAAGCATCAGGTTCATTCATGCCATGGGAAGCACCTCGAATCAGCAGTTTAGACAACCTGAAATAAATCACTTCGTGCTTTAAGCAGTGCCCGTTCTTCCCTCCCTTTTCAGAAAGCATCTTTTCTCCTGGCCACATTAAATGCTTTTTTTTGCAGAATACCTCGATTTTAAGGAGGATACTTTAAGGCACCCTTGATTTGTGGTGCACTTTGCACATCCCCTGGTATTTCCGCAAGCAGCTGCTGTTCCTCAGCCAACCACAGGAGAGACATCAGCTCCTTTGGATGAGGCTCTTGATACAACAATAAACAGCAACTTGCTGCTGTACATCTTAAATGTTGTAAAATTACTTAGTGTAAGTCCTGTAAAAGTTGTGGTGGAGTTGTGCTGATCCCAGCCAGCAGCTGAAGGAACAGTGAGTCTGGGATGTAGGCAGTCCTGCCTTTCCAAAGTGCCATGGTTGCCTTGAAGCAAATTGCAGATGTCTTTATGTGTGGTGTAGGAGTTTTACCCACAGCCAGTAATTGAGGAAGCGCCAGAGTAATTGGAAAGGATGACAGGAAGGGTTTTTTACTCTATTTTAGGCTGTGAGGTTCAGGAAGAAGGAATTGAGGAAGCTGCTGGGAGGGGACACACACACACAAATAACACTACAAAACACCGTGTTTCAATATCTGATGCTTGGTTAGTTGGGTTTTTTCCCCCTGGAACGTACTGGGGTGAGCCTGGCAATGTTGTAATGGCCAAGAAACAGGAGAAGAAGGTTCACTGTTAGAAGGAAACAAAGTGTTCTGAGGATGGAAGGGACTGATGGTGCAGTCCAGAGGCTGGCATGGAGTGAGCAGGCAGAGAAACTCAACAGCTTGCAGAGAAAAAGGAGATGAATTAGAGTTGTAGACAACTCCTTCCTCGTTTTGCTTCCTTGATCTTATGCTCTGGGTTCCCAGGCTGCTGTGGCCAAGCTCAATCTTCTTTCAACCACATCTTCCCCATCTTCCTCCCTATCTCCCACAAGTGCTGTTGCTGGTGCTTCCCCAACCCCACAGGAGTGAAAGTGCCTGATGTGTAACACTGAAACCTGTGGGTAAAGATCTTGGGACATTCCAGATTTTCTGGCTGTAGTTGGTGTTGCAAAGTTTGTTTGTACCTTTTAGATTGGATTATCTGCTGTCTGTCTTGATGAATAACGTTCAGTGTGTTTGTTCAGCTGCAGGAATTTGTTAATCTTTCCTTCAGTTTTCTCCCAGAAAAAAAAAAAAAAAAAAAAAGAGAAATAATCTCACCGTGGAGAAGTTTAGCAAAGATTGGATTGTGAGAGCTTTCCATGCCTGTTCTTTGGGGTTTTTTTTCTGGGCGAGTACATTTGTAGTGGTAGCTGGAAGAGCAGAGAACTGAATGTGCAGGATTAAGCTTGAGGCCCCAGCTTCCTGTATAAGGGGAGAGGAGCTCACGAAGCTGAGGCAGCAGCCAAAAGGAAAAGGGTAATGGACAAACATACACTATGTGGATCAGGGTGCTGCCTGCCAGCTGCTCCTGGGTGGACTTCCTGCTCTGGGACATGGGGGACCTTTGGGACAGTCACTGTCAGTGCAGAGCTGAGCTCAGGAGCTGCCTCAGGGAGCTCCTCGTGGGTTTAACAGCTCAGAAGGCAATAGAGTTTATTTCTGAGAGGGTTTAGGTGCAAGAGCTCATGGATTTTGAAGCAGGAAAACAGAAGTTCTTGGGGATAAAAGTAGCACAAGGAATTCACTGCCTTTAGGGGAAGAGACAGAAGTTTGTAGGAGGTTTTTCATGGACGCTGCAAAGCCAAACAGCTTCATAGTGCCGATTCCAAACCTTGCTTGGAATTCACTTCCCCTTGAAAGCTGGGTTAGAAATGTGTTTGTGACAGGGTTTACGGCTCACTTCCACGATCTGTGATCTGGGAACAGATCAACAAACTGTGTTTGTAGATAGTTCTCTACAGACGAGGCACGAGAGAGTCTCTGGTTCCCATGTCTTGCACCTCAAATCTGCTTTTCTTCGGGGAATGTGAAGACCCTCCTAGAAGTTCAACCCAGAGTAAAATCTTTGAATGCCAATAATTAATGATAGTTTTAAAAACTGTAATAAATTAGGTAAAAAAGAAAACTTTGTTTCCTAGTGTTTTGCTGTAATAATGAGCAGAGTCTCCCAACTCATGTGGAATACGATACCTTAAAGAGAAATTAGAAGTTATTTTGAAAGGGTATTAGGGAAGGGCGATGGTTGGCTGAAATCTGTAGTTGCAGCCATACAGTCAAGTTCATAATACTAACAAAAATTAAAGACTAAAAATAAAATACTAATAAAAATTACTTTTGCCATTTTTCCTCTCCATTTTGGCTCATCCTTCCACCAGGCAATGCATGGAAATCCTAGAATCATTTAGGCTGGAAAAAGCCTTTCAGATCTTTGAATCCAGCCATTAGTCCTGTTCTGTGCTGAGGCTGCACTGGTGGCCCAGCCCTAAATGCAAAGTTTGTGCTGGTTATATTTGTCCTTTGTGCTGCAGACTGTAGCGTGTGTGCTCTTTCTCAGAGGACACCTTGTCCAGTTCCTCCGAGTGTCATGAACTTGCTGCTGGCTTCCTGGAGAAGATGCCTGAAGCCACTAGGGAGCTGAGCCCCGGCGGTGCCGCCTCCCAGCGCGCCAGACGCAAACGCTTAAAAATACTTCTCCCGCAGCAGCACAATTGGACTCTTGCTTTCTGATTCCTAAAACATCTGGGTTCGTGCTCCACAGTTTGTTTATTTTTGTACAAGCCTGAGAAGGGATCAGGAGCCCAAGACCGTGGCAGAGCCCTCAGCCTGCAGAATCAGGGCTTGAGCAAGTGGCACAGGATCGATGCGGCTGCTGTTCTTAGAAGGACTCTCCTCTTCCTAGAAGTTTTCATCCCTTCACCAGGCACTTATTTCCCTCCCTCTCCTCCCTTACATCATATTTGCAGCTGTTTTTTTCTTGTGGGTTTGGGTTTTATTTACATCTGCTGTTAGTAACATGGACTGTAGATGCCTCCTTGAAAAATCACGATTCTCCTCCGTGTAAAAAAACTGGGTTTTGTGAATGGCTGAAAAAAAACCTGTTCCACTTCAGATTGTAACACTGAGTTATGGAACAAAATGTCTTACACTCCTTATTGTGGATACGGTAAGGGATTATCTTTTTTAATGACAGTTGCAAAGCTTTGCAGAATTGTTTCAGAATTGGTCTGATAAATGGTGAAATATTTTGTTGCAGCTTAATTATGGAGAACAGGAGCTTATGGTTTACCCTTATTTAAATATGTACATGAATCTTTTCAAAGTAATAGGGCAAATATAGTACTGTTTCTGGAGGCTTAAAAAGAAGATTTGTGCTCTAATATTAAATTTTTAATGTATTATTCATGAGGAAAGCCAAGCTGAAAGCTTTTTTTTTTTTTTCTTCCTCTCAGTGGAAATGAGCTTGAAGAATATATTATCTGTATAGAAAAAAGAAAAAATGTAAAGGATTCTAGCTCTTGCTAATACTGGTGTGGTGCATGCAAGTACTGCTGGAATTTCCTCAGGGAAAAAAACCCCAGAATTTGGTTGAAAATAAGCTGATAGAATCATTGAATAATTCGTACAACATTACTGGAATTCAATTCCTGAAATAAGTCAGGGTAATTCCAGTTAGAATGTGCTTTTTAGAATGATGGAGTGATTGTTTATTGAAGCTGCTTTAAACTCCATGTCTAAGAATTATTGCCTCTGGTTTGGATAGAGGGCTGGGCTGTATATTTTTGTTACTCGTGCCACTTTCAAGCTGGCTTTTGCAGATGTGTGTATGTGCACACCATGTATTCCTGCAGATCTGGGTGTACTTTTGGGTTGTCAAGGCAGGAAAATGTGTGAGCTTTGGAATTTGGAGAAACTACATAGTATTATGTAATACTTTGCATCTTTTCAATATGGAATATTTTATACCCAGTGCAAACTGATGTTTGTAATTATATTTCCTGCTGTGGTATAACTATAAACAAGAAGTATAAGCCAAGTGACCTCATTTTTAGTGTTCTTTTTCCTTTGTACTTTTTCATTCCTAGATCATGCTTGGTTTAGTTGCCTGAGATGACTCCAGGAAAAAAAAAACAAGTTGCATGTTTAAGCAGCTCCAGAGATAAATTTTTCCTTTGCCTTGATAGAATCTTACACAGTTAGTTTGTGGATAAGAAAAATATCAGTAATACCCAAACACTACAATTATATCTTATGGAAGGCATAACTTAAATTGTTATTTAAATACTAAGACCTCATCTAGCAAGGATTTCATGGATATGGTTAATGTCATTTCTAGACATTGGATAAAACAGGAATATTTGCTCCCTCTGATAAGGGAATAAAGTTAGGATGTAACAAGCTAAATGCTCCTCTAGAACCTGCTATTAAATTATATGAACACCTCTCAATTTTTAATATATATTCAGCCCCAAGGTCCTACTGAAAGGCTGTGTGTGTGCCTTACCTAAGAATAAAACTGAAGCAGAAAATGCTCTGCAGTTGGTTTTTACACAGGGTTTAAAAAATTATACTTGAGGACAAGGAATTTTTGCATAAAAACTTTGAAGCTGCTTGTCCAAAACATGGAAATTTGGAGTGGAGCAGAAAGGTGGATCAGGTTCTCTTTAGACTTGAACTTGTTTTTGTGGGTGGGGCTGACATTTTTCCCTGTGCTTTGCAGGACATACATCCTATTAAGAAGTACAATGCAGTCTTGTCTTTTGTCACTTGATCCAGAGTTTGGGAAGCCTCAATTCCACGTCCCCAGTCGTCATTTGGAACAGTTAATACCTTCTGGCATTACTTGGAACTTCTGTATTGTCTTTCCTTTTGATGGGAGTGTCCAAAACTTGGGGTTGCAAGAGAAAATACCTATTTGATACATACTTGGAGCCACGTTCCTTAGTATTTGCTGTAAAACTTCCAGTGACATAAATCATAAACTGATACAGGAGTTGGTACCACAAGCAGAAGAATAGGAAGAATGTCTCAGATTTATAGAACCTGCAATTTTAAAATGTTATTCAAGAATACAGTAATCTTTGGGATTGAAGAGAAAATGTGAGGTAATGGTGGGAAACACGAAACCTGT
>JAVTVJ010000491.1:0-14930 GCA_034509425.1 Eopsaltria australis
TTTTAACTTTTCCAGAATTTTAGTTTTTAGTGACCTTTTTCTTAATCTCTTCTGATCAGGCTCTTTATTAGACCAACAAACAATTTTTTTTCTAAAAGTTTAATACCTGTCATTAATTTCCCAGAGCTTTGTTCCTAATACAAGATTCCAGTGGTTTTTCAGCACCCTGGGTTATTTGGGATGCACATCCCCATGGGACTGAGGTTCATCATAATCACAATTTAAAAATGAAAACAAATAAAATCATGACCCTTCTTGAAATAATTGGAGGATAAAGAATGACAGTCCAACTGTTGTTTGGTAAAATTTATAGGGTCTTTAAGTGAGGGGTGAATTTCTCTGTTGTCTGTGCGTTTTTTGTACTTATCAGGGTATCTTGTTGAAATTGCCAGGGAGGTTTGAGTTAATCTTCCTGTGAGATTTTCCTAAGGTGTTCACTAAAGTAAATAATATCAGTATTGTATGATGTTGCTTGCAAGTTTTTTATTGTATTGCACTTAATATCTCGTTCTCACGACAAGGAAATAACTCAGTGTGATAGGGGTGCTATGAAAATATGAAATTTTTATATAGAAAGGCAGAGAAACAAATAATTCCCCTCTCTCCCCATTTTATGGGGGAAAAAAATTGTTTCTAGGAAGAAAAAGGAAGCTGATTAGAATTGTACCACTGACTAATTTTTCACCAAAAATATATTCCAAAATTCATTCCATTATTTGGGTGAAAAAGATTTTCCAATAGAAAATAAAACTATCAGCTCTTCCGACATATCAATTACATTTGCCATTGTTAATTTTTCAGCTTGTTTCCATTTGGGGAACTCTTTGAGAACAGAAGAAAGTAGTTTCTGAAACAAGGAGCAATTTTTTTTTTCTCCTCTGACAAAACAGGAATTTTATTCTGACTATGTGGGGGCCAATTAAAAACACAGCCAGGAATGGGGGTGAATGAGTCCATGTGGGTAAGATTTCTCCTGCCAGACTTCAGGAGGGAGATCTAGTGACCTCTGTAGAAGTGGTTGTTGGCTTTAGGGATGCTCACCTGTTGTGGATACCAGGCCTGGCAAACCTGGTGGGATGTGGAGGAATTTGATGCCCTTCTGGAGCACAGCTGTGAAGCTGACAGGGTGAGAAATTTTGTTTAGGGATGAGACTCCTGTCGTAGATCTGACTATAAAGGGTGGTGCCCACCCCACAGTTAAATGTCTGTAATGTCAGTTAATTTTTACGGAGTTGGATCCTGCTCATCCCCAACTTCCAGCTGTGTAAAACACCAGCTGAAGGTGACAGAGCAGTTTCCTTTTTAGCTTTGCCCTCTCAGTCTGCAGCTTTGGTACAGAGCATGAGGCCACTTCATCTGAGAGTTCTTCACCTCAGGGAGGTTTTTTGTCTCGTGTGAAATAAATGTGCTGTGCTCTTATACTCCTCTTTCCCTTCATCTCAGGAAAGAATTGTTGCTTTCTCTCTGGTTTCCCAAGCCAGAAGAGGTGAGATTTTGTAGAATCAAAGGATTATTTAGTTTGGAAATGACCTACACGATCACTGAGTTCAAATGTTAACTCAGCACTCTCAAGTCCACCAATAAACCCTGTCCCCAAAAGCCACATCCACACATCTTAATCCCTCCAGGGATGGTGACTCCACCCTTTCCCTGGGCAGCCTGTTCCAATGTCTTATCACCATTTCTGTGAAGAAGTATTTCCTAAAATCCAACCTAAACCTCTCCTAGTGCATCTTGAGATCATTTCCTCTCATTCTGTCTCTTCTTACCTGGGAGGAGAGACCAACCCCACGTCATTCCAGCCTCCTTTCAGGAAGATGAAGAACTCCCTTTCCAGGCTGAGCTGCACTTCATAACTTTTTCTGGGTCTCCAACAGCCTTTGAGGGCTACATGCCAGATGGGAGTAGAAAATTCCACAAAATCCTCCAATTATTCATCAGCAAGAGCATCCACAGCCCGTGCTGGTTCTGGGTAAATATTTGGACACTGCAAGGTGAGCTAAACATCAGCCCACAGTGAGGGACAAAGCCACTTGTCACCATGAGCTGCTTTCTGTCAGGCACAGATTCAGCTGCTCAGCAGGGACTAAAGAGAAAAGCAAAATTTTTCTCCTGTTTTGCTATGTGCAATGTCAGTCTGTTCTCCATGCCCCACAGTGGTGACCTGGAAGTTTGCTGCACACAATTTTCCTTCCATCTGGCTTGTTTGAAGGCTGGGAGGGGAAAAATGTGCCTGGGTGGGAGGGTTGGTGTGGATACATGCAGTCCTGAGTGTTCTCAATAGAGCGTTAATTGAAATGTTGTAGATGCTGTTTGCCTCAGATGTAGCTGTTCATAATAATTAGGTTGATGGATTCAGAGAGGAACAAAAAAATTGTCTCTCTTCTCAGAGAGAAGGAAATTTAAGCACTGGCCTGGGGATTTGGGAGCCTGGTAAACCCCTGCTCCTGGTAAATTGGATGTGGATGAGTCCTGGAGCTGGATGGGATGTAACCAGCAGGGACTGGCTGACAAAATGCTGCCGTTCTCCATCTTCAATGAAAGTTTGCAGTGCTAAAAAGCTGTAGAAGTGTAAATAAAATAAAAAATAAACCAAAGAGGGCTCAGAGAGCTCTGTGGCACTTGCCTTACCACAATCCCTGGGAATGAAGCAAACCCTCCCATGATCACTGCTCAGGTAAGAAGTTCTTCCTCATGTTCAGGTGGAGCTTCCTGGGCATCAGTTCCTGCCCGTTCCTCCTGTCCCTTTGCTGGACCACACAGAGCAAGGCCTGGTCCATGCTCTGAGCCCTCCCTGCACACAGGGACACACAGGGATGGGTCCCTCATCTGTTCTTGAGGCTGAACAGCCCCAGCTTTGTCAGCCTTTGCTCATCACAGAGATACTCCAGCCGTTTCATCACCTTCATAATCCTCCTCTGGCCCTGCTCCAGGAGCTCCACAGCTCTAGTTTTATCCCTTTCCTGGTTTCTCCAAGTTTTCCCATCTTAAAATACGCACAGACTACAAAACCCACCTGTGATGAGAAGAAACACAGTCTGGCCATCTGATTTATGCTGTCTTAGACTGGGCAGTGCAGCACTGAGGGAACCTCTTTCTGTTTCTCATCGTTCTTGATTTCTTTCTCCTTGACTTCACTCTATGCAAGCTCTTGAGTCTTTTGTAGTTACCCACACCTCACCTCCACTCTGCCAGACTTCCAACAGCAACTCAGGAGAGGTGTGGGATTCCCAAGGGTCTTTTGCTTGATCTGCAAGATCATGAAGTTGTAATGACATGGATGGAAAGCGTGGGAGCTGAGGAATGAGCACATCCCATTCTCCGAGGAGTGCCTGTGGTCTCTGGTCACAGACCCACACAAAATCTGGGCTGATGAACTCCCCTGCACAGCTGAGAAGTGGCTATGGGAGATGTATCCAGCCCTAACTGATGGAAATTCAAAGTGAAATGGGACATCTTTGGTCCTGATGTGACTGATTTGGGCTGAAGTGACAGGAGGCACAGCCGGCTGTGCCACAGAACGTGGAAACCTCTCCAACCACAGACCCTTGGGATCCTCTGGCTGGGCCTCAAAGCAGATGATCCACGATCCCTGTATGTGCTGTTTGACCCTGGGCACGGCTCCAGCAAAGCTGCATTTCAGCAGCAGTTTTGTTTAATTTGCCACAGCCATGACCACAGCCATACAAGAACTGTTAATTGCTCTTCCTGGCTAAATGAGTGCCCCTCTAACCTTTACCTGATCCATGATTCGTGTCCCCAGTCAGGCCACCACACTGCCAGCTGGACAGGAAATCCCAGGACCAAACTTTCTGTGAGAAATCTGATAAATTGCAAGTGAAAGAGTGTCTGGGTCAAAAGCATTTCCTCCAGTGACACGGGGGTCACCACTGAGCCACGTCCCCAAGGGCCACATCATTTAAATACCCTCAAGGATGGTGACTCCCTGGGCACCAGTTCCAACATTTAACAACCCTTTCCATAAAGAATTTCCCAATATCCAACCTAAACCTCCCATGTCTCAACTTGAGTCCATTTCCTCTCGTCCTGCCCCTTTTTCCTGGGATCTGATTGCTTGGCATGAAATCCCCCACAGGTATAAACAAATAATAAAACCTCCAAACCAATTAAAACCTTGTATTTTGCTACTTGATTTCTACAGAGACATCATATGTTTTAAAGCTGTTCTGTGACAATCAGGAAAGGTGGAAACTTTTATTTGCCTTTTCAATTATGATTAAGTTTTTTCTCTATTCATATTGACACAGGAACGGGGACTTTAAGGAAAAAATATAATTTGGGGGTTCATTTAAATTTAGTCCTTCATCTTATAGGATAAATTTATATTATAAATAAGGTGTCTAGGTAAAATCACACCCTGGAGATGCCCTTTTGCTTTCAGTGGCCATGGAGGTGGCTGAGGAAGGTGGATGGTGGAGCTCAGTGAAATTAATTTCACTCTCTTTTCTAAGACTTACAATAAATAACACAACAACTGGGAACACTCTGGTTCCTTCACCCATGGCAAGCAGTGTTTCTTTCCTTCATTTGCATTCTGGTGAAATGTTAGAATGATATTTTTTTCCTTTCATGTTTAATAAATGTTTGGCACCAGGATCATAATTTACCCCTTCCAGACCATATCAGAAAATAAACTGGATTAAAACCATTCCATCCTGATGGAGGATTATCCTTAGTTTTCTTGTTTATTTGAACAAGATATCCACATTTAAATTTCAAGTTAATATTTTAGGATTCAAGAGCTTTTTTTTTTTCCCAGAGTCTACTGAATTATTGATTTTTAGTAGCAAGGATATGTAAAAAAAAACATTTATTCTCTCAGGCTGACATTGGAGTCATACCTTTTGAATAAAACAGGACAAGGGATGCTCAAAAACTCTGAAAAGCAGAGCAGACTGTACCTCTGCTGCTGCAGTCATGTATCTACCTCTGCTGCTTATTTTTCAGCTGAAATAACAACTCTTTGTTTGAGAATTCCCATTAGTTGCTGTGGAAATAATGATGAGTCCTGGGAAAAAAAAAAAAAAAAGCCAATTCTAGGTGGGGATATGGGAAAAAAAGAGAGAAATTTGCAAAGCAACAGAGAGAAATTCCCGGTATAACAGAGATCTTGTGTATGGATTTTTTAATAATTAAAAAAAAAAGAAGAAAAAGAGAGAGAGAAAAAAATGGGGAAAAAAGAAGCAAATAGAAGGTTCTGGGCTAAAAAGTTGATTCTAGGTATCCATGTGTTAAAAAAAAAAAGAGAGAAGATCAATCAAAAAGGATTTACTTTTACTATTCATAAGCACCTGCAAAAAATGGACATTTCTGCCTGAGCTGCTCCCCTGGGGCTCCTTGGGAAGGTCTGATCAATTTAGTCAATGGACAGTGAGATCCAATTCCTCTCATCCTCAATTAGACATCCAGAGTAGGTGACATAAACCCTGCTGAAAAAATGCCTGGATTTGTCCACTGAAGGTTAGTGATGAAATTCCCACCCACAGGCATCTGAGGAGAGGGGAGGAAAATCAAACCATGGGAAAGAGAACAGAACCAACCAATTAACACTTTATTAAACAGGGTTATCAGTGCCACCTCTCCTCATTCCTCGTGTTTCATGGAATTCCAGAATGGTTTGGTTGGAAGGGACCTTAAAGATCATTCACTTCCATCCCCTCCCATGGGCAGGGACACCTTCCACTGGTCCAGGTTGCTCCAAGCCCTGTCAAAGGTTGCTGCAAAAATGACCAGAATGTGACACTGACATAAAATTGCCTAATTCTGAACATTGCTCCAACAAAGAATTTGGCCCAAGGAAACAGTTTTTTTCATTCCAGGACATCTGGGCTTTTGAGTGCTAAACTCCTGGTCAAACCTCAGCTCCTCAGGAAAGGGAAAAGAGGACTATTCCCTCCCACTACAGCATTATCTCCTTCTCTCCTTTTTCTTTCCCTCAAAAGAAGATATTTTGACCTTTTCTTCTGGAATCAGGCTTTGAGATTTATTTTCCTTGGATTTATTTTCGCATTTTACCGGTTTCTCCGATGGAAAATTTTTCTTTCTTGTAAAAGCAAAATTAAAACCAATCATTTGGGTGTAATATACATTGATTAGCAAATGCTTCTGCACGTTCCTGACTCTTTATCAACCCAGGTGCCAGAAGGAGCTGAGAATTTTGAGGAAAACTTATAGATAACAGAGTTCCAGGAAAAAAGAGCAGGACCTCTTTGAAGAGTTGAAACTGCTACATTTGTCAGCTTCAAATGTTCTTGCACTTTTGTCTGAAATATTTGATTCTGAGCATTCCAGCACACACAAAGCTGACCAGACATGGGTAAAACCACGAACTATTATCATCTTCTAGTAGAGAGTGTGTTCTGGTTTTTATCAACCATTGGGGATTTATTTGATGTGTGTTAGTTGAATTCTTCTGAAGTTACTAGGTTTTTTCACAGAAACAATGAGCAATTTGTAAAAGTCATTCCCTGGTGGCCTTGGTCAAGCCTGAAGTCTTACATCAGGAAGCAAAACCTGACACATTAACCTTTGTTGCTTTGAATGTCTGCAAAAACAAAAAGGGTTTAATAAGCTGTGAAAGAACATATTTAATTTAAAAAAAAAAAAAGAGCCAAGGCAACAAGAGACCACAAACTGCTACAGGAAGAAGAAGAAATCAGGGCAGGCCGAATTTACTCAGATAGAGTAAATTGTTGAGGTTTCAGTAAAGTCAGTGGTGCTGGGTCAAATTAATCCAAGTTGTGGATCTGGACTGAAGAGGAGAAGTACATGAGAGCGCTGCTGAATCCAAGGCAGACGAAAACACTGCTGAACTGAACTAAGTATTCCCATCTCCCTCCAGAATAAAGAAAAAGAAAAACAGGTCATGTTTTTGCTGTCTTTCCACAGCTTCCAAAATAATCACGGTTTACTGCTAATGCTGCTGTAATTTAGCACTATGCAGTGCTTTATTTACACACACAGCACCATTTTAATCCACATTTTCCTCTTCTTTCCATTCTCCCAAATTAAATTACAGCCTTGATGGCTCTGGGTAATGCACAATGAAAATACTCTCCTTGAGCTATGATTCTAAATCCCCAAATGGATTTGTAAAAATAAACTGCTGAGGTATCATTCCTCTGTCACTTGATATATTAAAAATTAGGATGTATTTTTCCCTCCATGCTGCTCTGAAGCAGGAAATAATTTTCATTTTCCTTTGCTGTACCACAATCAAAGTTTGTAGGCAGCAGTTTAGCTTAATCATACTTATGCAATTACTGTCAGAGCCTGACATTTTCCTTTCACCTTTACTATTCCCAGGAGATTAAGCTATCAACCCTTCAAGATCATTACAGCTGTTTACATGCAGGTGGCAAAAGGAGTCTCAAACAGCAGGAAATCTTTATCTCTGGTGTGAACCAAACTCTCTGTATTTTGGGGATTTTTTTATTTAGTGGCATGGAATGGAATGGAAAAAACAGGGTTTTTCCTGAGAAATGGGCTAAACAGGGAAACATTTCTCTAAAAGAAGTTTGAGGCAGCAATATAGGAATTGTGATGGAAAGGTTGTTCCACAGACATCCCAAGGTGTGTGTTTCCATGCTGAAATGATGGGAACCACCTGCATATCAAATAATCCTTTCAATTTTCTTCTCCTCTTAAGCCAACCTGCCAGGGTCCACATGGTTGCTGCATTGAGAGAAAAGTTTGCAGAAGTGTTGAGTAGCTGGGGAGGAGGAAGGAGCAGCAGATGAGTCTGACAGGTTTTGATTCTCCACTCCTTTTTTTTTTTGAATGCCAATTAAACAGAACCTTCTGCAGGTGTTCCTGCCCTGGGGATGCTGCTCAGAGCAGCTGCTCTGGGGTTGACCAGCACAGTGAGAGCTCTGAAATGTCAGGGTTTGAAAACAGCAGCTGTTTCTGCAGGGCTCCTGTGGCTGAAAGGAGTTGGCACAGACTTTAAAAACCTGTCTGGCTTCTCAGCCATCCCCTCACTTGGCCTTTAGGGAGCAGTTCTTGCTCAGGTGAGACCTTCTAGCAGGAGCACACACACTCTAGCAAATCCCTGGACTTCCTCATGTTTATTTGCCTGTAAGTACAGCCATATCCTCAAAATGCAGACTGGTTTGGGTTGGAAGGGACCTCAAACACCATCCAGTTCCAACCCCCTGCCCTGGGCAAGGACACCTCCCCCCAGACCATGTTGTTGGCCTGCAACTCTTCCAGAAAACATTGGGCACCTCTTCTCTCTTAGATTTCATATCAAACTTTGCTTCCAGTTCCATTTTCACCTGCCCAGCACCACCAGCATGTAAAATGCAAGATACAAACAAAGCCTTCATCATCTTTTAATTGATTTCCCAAGGGAAAGGAAGCTTCTGCAACCCTGCTGCACATCTGCCAGTCCCCACTATTCATCAAGTACCTGCAATCCCCTCACTTGGCCTTTAGGGAGCAGTTCTTGCTCAGGTGAGACCTTCTAGCAGGAGCACACACACTCTAGCAAATCCCTGGACTTCCTCATGTTTATTTGCCTGTAAGTACAGCCATATCCTCAAAATGCAGACTGGTTTGGGTTGGAAGGGACCTCAAACACCATCCAGTTCCAACCCCCTGCCCTGGGCGAGGACACCTTCCCCGAGACCATGTTGTTGGCCTGCAACTCTTCCATAAAAAATTGGGCACCTCTTCTCTCTTAGATTTCATAACAAACTTTGCTTCCACTTCCATTATCACTTGCCCAGCACCACCAGCACGTAAAATGTGAGATACAAACAAAGCCTTCATCATTTTTTTTATTGATTTCCCAAGGGAAAGGAAACTTCTGCAACCCTGCTGCACGTCTGCCAGTCCCCACTATTCATCAAAAACCTTGGCCAGGTTCAATCATCATTAGACAAGAGGTAAATGCTTCAAGGATATTAAAGTCTGCTAAGGATGGTTAGAAAGAAAGAGGAGATGGGCAACAGCTGGTGTTGCAATTATAAGAATTGGATATTCAGGGTTTTAATCATAATATTTGACACCAGAGATTCTTCAGAATGGAGAAGAAACCAGATTTTGCAAGGCCTTCTGTTAATGAAGATCTTTATCCTTTTATTTTTAAATCCCCTGGGCAACCAGCACAATCTGGTGAATATTTCTATGGTTAAACCTGTTGTTGTTCTTCATTTTGTATAAATAAGGTTATTTGTTTAATTACTCTGTTCCCTCAAGTTGTTAAAACCACATAAAGATGCTTTTAGTTTCTCAGTATATTATATTCCTCATTTCATTAAACTGAAGCAGTTACTTAAAGTTCACAATGTTCACTCTTTCAGCATAGACACAGAAATCAGAATTACCTCACAGGTTCTCCTTATTTCTCTAGCTATATAATCTCCCTTTCTTTACAGTGTAGGACTAAATCTTCTATTATTGCTATGGAATATTTAAAAGCCATTCAAAATGCTATCAAGGTTGTTCCCAAAGACATTTGGAATGAAAATCATTAAGAAAGCCATTTTCAGTAATTTCATGAACTCCATTTCTTCCCCGAATTTATATTTTAGTGTGAAAGGTAATAGTGTGGCCATGGAAGTAAAAATTACCATAAATTTAATTAACTGCATTGCTTAACATAATAAAAACCCCTATCTGTTAAACAGAGGATTTCTTCATTTAAAAAGAAAGAAGATGATTCTAGATACATTTTTAACTGCTCTTTCCAGTGACAAGAATGCAGCAAACATTTCACTTGGCTGAATGAAATTAAATGGTGAAGGTTTTGCTTTCCACACGTGATTCCTCAGACTACCACAACCTGTGTGCAGACTTTCAGCATTTGCTCAATAGATTATTCTTCCTTTTGAGCCAGAGTCACAAATTCTGTTCTGTGCTGTAGCTTTCAGCCTCTTCTCACAGCTGAATTTCAGGCACAAGTTAGAAATCTGACTGGATAATTAGTGTCTTACAGGCTTTCATTAAGCAACCTTTTAATGTAGCAAGGGTGGATAGGATTTCAAGATCTGATATTTCTCACGTGGAGATAAAGGGGGATAATGGACAAAAATAATCCTTTCCAAGCACAAAGGAATAGCTGGGCTGACTGGGATGCAGAATAAAGAAGTGGAGCAGCAAAAGGTTCACCATGTCACAGGAGATGGGGGCAGACACAGATAATTTTGCTCTGGCTGTATTTACCATGTTAAATAAATGTGATTCTTCAGCTTCTCTGCACAAATGTTCCTGATTCTCTTTGACTGCAAGGACTATAAATTTCAGGTTGCACTTCGCCCCTTGCTGTGCAACACCTTGCAAAAAACTGAAACTCTTCACTGGCAGCATTGAACCAGCATGAATCTCAAGGACATTCCCAGCAGAAGGCAGTTCATTTAAGGATCTTCAATTAATTAAAGACAGGAATCAGGACCTGTCTGTCTTATAAGCTTCCAGGAGTATTGTACTCTGAGACTTGAAAGTCATGATGGCAAGACCTCTTGCAATACTCAAGACATTAATCTTGGAGCTTAATTTTTAGGCACTTACTTCTTAAAAATCTTGTGTAAAGGAATTCTAAATAATGTACTCATTTTTCTGTTTAATTACTGCTTTTTTTGGCTTCTGGCTCTGTACAATAATATGGTAAAGAATTTGTCCTGAGGACCAAGAACCGTTTCATAAGGAGATTAAAAAGCATGGACAAAATTATCATGAGCAATGTGTTGAGTGGACTCAGCCCAGCTCCCAAAGGGCTCTAACACTGCATTAGGCAAAATATTTGTACAACTTATAAAGCTCTGAGCACGAATAGAAATAACATGAACTCCCTTTGATCTTTCCTAAGGGCAGAGATAAAAGGATACTTACAAAGGGATGTGAAATTTCACCTTTCTGTTGCCAATGCCTCAAAAGTCACAGGTTGTGTCTCCATTTCTCATTCCAGTCCTTGAGTTCTACATTTCCTGAGCACTCAATTGCAATAGATTTTTCTCAAGATAATGTTTTAAGTTTGTTTTTCATAAAACACAGCTCACAGGAATTAGAGGAAACAGCAATTCCTCCTCTAAAGTGAACAAAACAAATATCAAACCAAAATAATGACCCCATGATTTGCCTGTTCAAGTTCTTCAAGGTTGCTACTTTTTTTCATTTTCACTACTGTGAGAGATTAATCTGAAATTTAACTACTTTGAAGAGCCAGAGAGAGCAAAAATATGAGGTGTAGTGCTGTGTTTGTAAACATTTATGGCCACATTTTTAGATGTGGCACTTAGAGGCGTGGGTTAGTGATTGAGCCTGGCAGGGTGAGGTTAATGCTTGGACTCAGTGATCCTGGCGGATTTTTCCAACCTTCATTACTCCAGGATTCGGTGATTCTATACACAAGTAGAAATGGAAAAATAAGTAAAAATGTATTTTACATTTACACTTTCGGAATGTGTTAATGGTTTTATTTTCATAACAGAGCAGAGAGACTGGCAGGAAAAAAATAGCTAATATTCTGCTGGAGGTTGTATCGATATCTGATAGTTATCTCCTAATCATCATCTCAAAATCCTCCATCACAATTATCCCCACAAGATGTCCAGGAGGAACAACCTGACTTTTCCATGCCGTGCAAATTAGTACTGCCAACACTGAGTAGCTTTATTCAAGTTACACAAAGAGCAAAGTTCCTTTCCTGAGACCCCAGAAAGCAGAATCAATAGCTGGATTCATTTGATCAGGCACAGTCTAATTTCATGCAGCATCACCTCTCACCTCCCGAGCAGCAGAGCTGGAGTGGGCTCTCCATACTGCACATTTTTAAGTGCCCCATGTTCAGCCAGGTGATAAATTATCCCTTCACATCCTGAAGTAAAACTGGAGAGGTCCTTGCTATGAAAATAGAAGAGCAGGCACAATGAAATGGGCATTTGGAGCAGAGATAACCTGTGCCTAGTTCCTGAAAATGAGCAGCCAGGCTGCTGGCAATTATCTCTAATTACAGCTGGTACAAAAGGGTTTTCAAAATGCACTTTTGTGCAACGTGCAACCTTGAGAGGAGGTCCAAAGGCTGAAACATTTGTTCCCCTTTCACATTAATTGCGTTTAAAAAAAATAATAATTAGAAGATCGTTCAGGAAGAAAGATAACACTCTGACATGGTCACTTAGTAAATATGTAAGACTTTTTATTTGTCTCTCAAGAGGTCTGATCCTGTCCCAGTGATTTAATATGAACCATCATGTAAACATTTAATTACCAGAACTGAAAGAAAAGAGAGAGAAAAAGTGTTATTAAACTCAATTTCCAGATAAAGAATCTGCCACAAGAAGTTCTTTGCATACATTCTGCATCAAAGCTCAGAAACTCCCAGCCCAAGGGTAATTTTTAAGACTCAAATAACTTTGAATTTTTAGGAAAGTCCTCTCAAAAATATCACAAAAAAAAAGAGATACATCAGCCTCAGTTATCATTTTTCTTATTATTTTTTGGTTTTAGGTTTTGCTTTGTCCCTGTAGCGGTGATGAAGTGTGCAGCAAAGAGATCAATACACCTTGATAAGATAGCAAAGGATGATCTTCCTTCAGTGCTTGGAACATAAATATTGGTCTGCTCTTGTCAAGCAGATCCTACTGCAAGACCTGTCCAGGTGTTTGCAGTTTTGTCAATCCATTCATCATTCCTTACTTGGTCTGCTTTTTCCACCTCTGCTGATAAACAACTGGTTTTGAGCAAATCTTGGGATTAAAATTCTGCCTTTCCTTACACATTGCTGATAGGGGACACAAGGGGAGCTGAGCTGAAAAGGAAAAATAAGCCCCTATCCTGCTCTGGATAAAACAAATTATTTCGTACATTTGTCTTCATGTACTCCTTATGCTGGCAAAATACATGAAACCTTCAGTAATTTACTGAATCTTTTACCTGATCCACTGCCTTCACTGTGTTTAGAACCAGGTTTACTTTGAATACTCAGCTAAAAGTAATTACCAGTAACAACAAATATCAAGATTTTAATTGCACTCTGTGTATCTCTGTTCTTAGAAATTACTTTAAATATCTATTTGATTAACTAAAAGAGAATTAGAAGAATTAAATGTTATTTGTCTATAAAGTTCCCATCTCAGGAATCTGCTTAAGTACTTTCTGAATAACAAAAGTCACAAAAATCCCTCTGGGGCAAATGAGCTTCAGCACAATGGTCTTGGACTTGAAAGGTCTGATTTTGTGGAGGGCTGACTGTGCTTTCTTCCTTCAGAATTGTAAGAAATTGGTGTCCCTTCTCACCTTCAATGATCAAAAGATTCTCTTGAGCCATTATGCTAATTAGTCTCATAGACAGCACTGAATTAAAAGAGAGTATTTTTTACTTGTTAATTGCCTTAGATCTGGATTCAGATCCACAGATTAAGGTTCTTGGATATATTGTCCAGAGAACCTGTGGCTGCCCCTGGAACCCTGGAACTGTCCAAGGCCAGGTTGGACAGAGCTTGGAGCACCCTGGAATAGTGGAAGGTGTCCCTGCCCATGGCAGGGGTGGAACTGGATGATCTTTAAGGTTCCTTCCAGCCCAAACCATTTTTAGGATCCTATAAAAATGTATCTTAAATGAATTTGATTATTCCTAATGAGTACAAGACTATCTCATGCAAGACAGAGGTGAAGGAGAAGAGCTGAAGCAATGCTGCAAAGAGTGGCCCAGTAAATAGGATCATTATTCAAATAACCCCAGAGAACTGTGGCGGCACAGATGACAGAGCTCTGAGTTTGCTTTGCTATCCATTGTCACATTTTCAAACTAACAAGCCCCAGCACACGTTTGGTCTGATCTGCAGCTCTGACACTGTGGGTAGGTTGAATGTGGAGAATTTCCTAAGTTTTATAGACAATGAAAAAGAATAAGAAACAATTCAAAGAACCTTTTTTTTTAACGTATCACTAATTTTAGGTAACACTGAGATTGCCCTCAGGGCCCAAACCAGAATATCTTTTTAAATGGAAAATTCTGTGGAATGGGAGGAGCTGAGAGCTTCAAGTCTTGCCTCAGCAGCAGAGATGTTGCCCTAGAAACACAGCAAAGGGTGAGTTTGAGAAGGCATTTTTTTGTCTGCTGTGCAAAAAAATTTGCTGTTTCTATGTGATGCACTGGTCATGGCTGTAGATGTCAGGAATCTCCCACTCATCCCTGTTTGGGAAACTTAAAAATGTTCCAGTGGGTGCTTTTCAAACCCATCTGGGGTCACTTCTGCAGAGGAGGCCTGGCCTATCACGGAGACCATGGCTTGGGAGGAGAAACACCCCAAATTTTGAGCCAGTGGTGTCAGGAGATCAGGTGCTGGTGACTGGGACATTGATATTTCTGTGTTTATTCTGCAGAAAAGCAGCTCCAAGCAGAAGTCTTGGAAGCAGAAATTTGTCCCTCATGGCAGCATCTCCTTGGAGCATCTGCTCCTTTCCAACCCTACAAATGGAACTGGAGGAGATGCTGGACAGGCAGATCATGAATTTGAGATGAAAGCTGGAGGCTCCAAAGATGTGGAATGTGCAAAGAGATTATTAAAGAAGAAACTCTTCTCACTGAGAGACAATTTTGCAAACTCTCTTTTTATCAAAATATTAAAGGGAATTTTTCACATTCACTGCCATCAGCCAGTTAGCTGTGGGCTCACAGGGAGATTATCCATATGAATTTGTCCAAATAGAGGACACAACCCTAATAGAGCTTTCCTAATTCAGCCATTTTCCTGGTTTCTGAAGATCAGGATCCCTTTTTTTCCCCTCCCACATTCCTCGGGCCTAACCAGGCTGTAGAACAGTAATGAACCTTTTGTGCTTCTCCACAGAACAAAGGCTCCCCTCCATGAGCCTGTGAAGTGTCACCCTATCTCTGAGATCCATCCCAAAACTTCAGTGGGGGTACATTAAGGATGTTCATTCGGGGCACTTCACACTTCATT
>JAVTVJ010000492.1:0-45859 GCA_034509425.1 Eopsaltria australis
AGGTGATTCCAACTTGGAACAAACCATTCCATAGCTTTTTTCCCCTGGAAAAAGTGAAAAACTCTGGTTTGGTGCTCTGTATTTCCATGTTATTCTGCAGGGTCTTTGTCCTCCATTCACATCCATGATCGGCTTGGAGCCCATCAAACCCAAGGGAGTTTGGGAATTCCCATATTCCCACAAAATCCCCCTGGATTGTGATCTCCAGCATGGTTTTTTGGTTGTGACCTTAGGGAGCTTAGCTCAAAATTCCTGGGAATTGCTGTTAAAAACACATGGGATCCAGACAGGAATGTTCCAGTACGGATGGTGCTCCCTTCCTCGTTAGGCTGGGTGATTAATAAGCAACTATTTAATTAATGAGGCAATTGTATCCCACTGAAATTCCCAATCTGTTCCTGCAGTTCTAAGAGGTGATTCCAACTTGGAACAAACCATTCCATAGCTTTTTTCCCCTGGAAAAAGTGAAAAACTCTGGTTTGGTGCTCTGTATTTCCATGTTATTCTGCAGGGTCTTTGTCCTCCATTCACATCCATGATCGGCTTGGAGCCCATCAAACCCAAGGGAGTTTGGGAATTCCCATATTCCCACAAAATCCCCCTGGATTGTGATCTCCAGCATGGTTTTTTGGTTGTGACCTTAGGGAGCTTAGCTCAAAATTCCTGGGAATTGCTGTTAAAAACACATGGGATCCAGACAGGAATGTTCCAGTACGGATGGTGCTCCCTTCCTCGTTAGGCTGGGTGATTAATAAGCAACTATTTAATTAATGAGGCAATTGTATCCCACTGAAATTCCCAATCTATTCCTGCAGTTCTAAGAGGTGATTCCAACTTGGAACAAACCATTCCATAGCTTTTTTTCCCTGGAAAAAGTGAAAAACTCTGGTTTGGTGCCCTGTATTTCCATGTTATTCCCCTTGGTATCCGTAATTCCCATAAAACCAGAAATTAAGTGTCTCCTCATGAAATTAGGGATATTTGATATCAGTAATTCCCATAAAACCAGAAATCAATTGTCTCCTCATGAAATTAAGGATATTTTTCCAAAGGTGTGCACTTGTGACGCCTGAAATTCGTAGGAAAAACCAGCAAATTCCTCTTGGAATCCATGGATTGAAATTCCAACTTCATTAAAGGAGCCCTCAGTGCTGTGTTAATTAAGGAGTGGCTGATTAACAAAATTAACGAGGGCAAAGCAAACCAAGGGAACTCATTTCAGAAGGGTTTCTATGTCTGGGAAGGCATGAAATCATTTGGTGCTTATTATCCAACCCCATCCCCAAAAAAAATTCCTGGATTATTTCTCCCTCTGGAAGCTGCAATGTGGATACGGAAAAATTTGGGGCAGAAATGAAGGATTTAATATTTTTTCCCCCGTTTTTTTGGTAGGTGGAACAGTTGCAGCACCCCTGTGAGAAATGGAGACTTTGTGTATGTGTCCAATATCTTATTCCCATTATTCCAGTGCAGAAAATTCCCTGCTTTTCCTTGCTTCTCCTAGGAAATTTAGGATGCTCTCCTTGCTTCCGTGTGTGCTTGTAGAAAAGCAATAGCTGCCTCCAAAGCGATTAATTGCAATTAAATAGCTGTTAATTAGCTGGAGTGTCACTAATCCTGGCTGTGTGTCCGTGTCCTGTATTCCCTCTTCCAGCTTTTTTGTGGATAATCGACCCTTTTCCCTCGGGATTTTTGGACGTTTTTCCCTCAGAATTTTTAGATGTTTTTCCCTCAGAATTTTGACCTTTTCCCCCTGAACTTTGGACGTTTTTCCCCTCAGATTTTTGACTCTTTTTCCCTCAGGATTATGACCTTTTTCCCCCTGAATTTTGACCTTTTCCCCAGAAAATTTCAATTTTCGGCCTTTTTCCCTCTGAAATTTTGGCCTTTTCCCCCCTCAGGATTTTTTGCCTTTCCCTTGGAATTTTTGACCTTTTCCCTTTGGAATTTTTGACCTTTTCCCCTTGGAATTTTTGGCCTTTTCCCTTCATATTTTTGGCCTTTTCCCAGAGAATTTTTGGACTTTTCCCCCTCAGGATTTTTGGACTTTTCCCCCTCAGGATTTTTGGATTTTCCCCCTCAGGATTTTTGGATTTTCCCCCTCAGGATTTTGACCCTTTTCCCACAGAATGTTTGACCCTTTTCCCACAGAATTTTTGACCCTTTTCCCACAGAATTTTTGACCCTTTTCCCACAGAATTTTCGGTCTTTTCCCACAGAATTTTTGACCCTTTTCCCACAGAATTTTTGACCTTTTCTCCATGGAATTTTTGACCCTTTTCCCACAGAATGTTTGACCCTTTTCCCACAGAATGTTTGACCCTTTTCCCACAGAATGTTTGACCCTTTTCCCACAGAATTTTCAGTCTTTTCCCACAGAATGTTTGACCCTTTTCCCACAGAATTTTTGACCCTTTTCCCACAGAATTTTTGACCTTTTCTCCACAGAATTTTTGACCCTTTTCCCACAGAATTTTTGACCTTTTCCCACAGAATTTTTGACCTTTTCTCCATGGAATTTTTGACCCTTTTCCCACAGAATGTTTGACCCTTTTCCCACAGATTTTTGACCTTTTCTCCATGGAATTTTTGACCCTTTTCCCACAGAATTTTTGACCCTTTTCCCACAGAATTTTTGGTCTTTTCCCACGGAATTTTTGACCCTTTTCCCACAGAATTTTTGACCCTTTTCCCACAGAATTTTTGACCTTTTCTCCATGGAATTTTTGACCCTTTTCCCCTCGGATTTTTGCCCTTTTCCCCTTGACTTGTGACCTTTTCCCTCCGGATTTTTGCCCTTTTCCCCCTGACTTTTCCCCTCCAAGCAAATCCGCGTGGCAGGGGCCTGCCCAGGGAACTCCACCCTAACGGGATCCGTTTGTTTTCCCTTTTCCCATCATCCCAAAGACCTCCCCAGTCCAAAGTCCTCCGGGAAGACCAGAACCACAACATGTACGTGACGGGCTGCACCGAAGTGGAGGTCAAATCCACAGAGGAAGCTTTTGAAGTCTTTTGGAGAGGTAAAAAAACCTTGGAATTCAGGGCTGATCCCACATCCCTTAAGCATTATCCATGGGCAAGGAAATTCCGCCGGATCAGCTTGGATGTTTCCAGGGGTGGAGCATCCACAGCTTGTTTGGGGCATTTTGGGCTTCCCTATTCCCAACCCTTCCCAGCTGGGAAATCCCTCCCACGCTGGTGCTGGGGGAGGTGGGAATGGTGGGAAAGCAGCAGGATTGTTTGGGAATTTGGGGTGTGTGAGCAGGGCAGAAGAAGCGGCGCATCGCCAACACGCAGCTGAACCGGGAATCCAGCCGCTCCCACTCCGTGTTCATCATCAAACTGGCACAGGCTCCTCTGGATGCAGACGGGGACAACGTGCTCCAGGTGCGTGCCGGGTTTTTCCGTGGGAATTTTATGGAATTCACCTTGGAAACAGCTCCCGTGCCTCGAGTTCGGAGGCGATGGAGTTAACCGTAAAATTCGGCGTTCAAACAGAGGGTGAAGCTGCTGCTTCCTCTGATTTTCGCCTTTTCTTTTGTTGGGAATCTAAAATGTTGGGAATCTGAGCGGTCCAAGAGCTTTCCATCCTGTGGTCCAAGGCAGAGGGGATCTGCCAAACTTCCCAAAAAAAACTTGGGACAGCTTTTTTCTCCCAAGAAAAGCTGCACTGCTCCGCGTGTGGTGCCAAACTCATTGTTTGGGGGTGGTTTTTTGGGATGAGGTGGGAATGCCGAGGGATCCAGGGTTTGTTGTGTATCCCAGGAAAAGGAGCAGATCACCCTGAGCCAGCTGTCCCTGGTGGATCTGGCGGGAAGTGAGAGAACCAACAGGACCAAAGCCAAGGGGAACAGGCTGCGGGAGGCAGGTAGGAACCCCCCGGAGCACCCTGCTAATTAACCCCGCTAATTAATCTCCTAGGGAAGAATCCCAGGAATTATTGAAGTGCTCTGTTATGGGATCAGTTAGGATTGGTTGACCTCAAATTTTCGGAACCCACAAGTTTGCAGCAGCACTTCTGCCACTTCAGTTAATTAGAGCAATTATTAACAAATATCGCTAATTAGGCGGTTTATTCTTCTGAATAATTCAGGAAAGGGATCCAAGGGCTGCTCGTGGAGTTGTTTTTCCGTTGTATTTCCTTTTTTTTCTTTTTTTTTAGGGAATATCAACCAGTCATTGATGACATTGAGGACGTGCATCGAGGTGCTCCGGGAAAACCAATTGTACGGAATAAACAAGGTGGGAACCCCTTCCCTGATGATCCTTGGATTTGATGTCCTGGGTAACGAAACTCACCGGCTTTTCCCTGGCCTTTATTCCCAGATGGTTCCGTACAGGGATTCCAAACTGACTCACCTCTTCAAGAACTATTTCGACGGGGAAGGGAAGGTTCGGATGATCGTGTGCGTGAACCCCAAGGCTGAGGACTATGAGGAAAACCTGGTAAATTCCCTTTTTCCATTCCCTCCTGATCTTCTTTTCCTGGTTGTTTTTTTTTCCTGGATTCTTGCACTCCAAGCGGAATGAGGGATAATAATCATGGTTTGAGCTCTTAATTATGATTTTGCGGGATAAACGTGCCCTCCAGATCTTGTCTTCCCCGTTCAAATTGCACCTGCTCCTTGCTTGGAAAGTGGGAAAGGTTTCCTTCCTCCCAGAATTCCATGGAGCCACATTTAGGTGTTTAATCCCTCCCATTCCAAGAATCCCAGCTGCCTCTGCCCAAGGTTTTGTGGCTCCTTGGGGCGGAGGTTTCTGGATGATCCCAAACCGTAGCTGCGATTTTAGCCGGGTAATTCCGCTTTTCCTACTTTCACTGACACACCCCCCATTCCCAATCCCAGCTCCGGGTGCTCCTGGTGGTTTTTCCCTGTTTTCTTGCAGCAAGTGATGCGTTTTGCAGAGGTGACGCAGGAGGTGGAGGTGGCCAGGCCCGTGGACAGGCCCCTGTGCGGGCTGAGCCCGGGGCGGCGCCTGCGGAACCAGGCGTTCCGGGAGGAGCTCTCCCGAAAGCTGGAGCTCAGGGGAGGCCCCGTCGGAGCAGGTGAGGGATGGAGCGGGGAATTCTGCTCTGGGAACGTGCACACGGAGAAGGGAAAACTCGGAGACCCTTCCGCTGCCTAAAGGGGTTCCAGGGGAGCTGGAGAGGGATTGGGATAAGGGGTGGAGGGATAGGACACAGGGAATGGCTTCCCATTGGGAAAGTGGGGATTTCAATGGATATTGGGGAGGAATTTTTCCCTGAGAGGCTGGGCTGGAATTCCCGGAGAACTGTGGCTGCCTGATCCTTGGAAGTGCCCAAGGCCAGGTTGGAATGTGGGATACTGGGAGGTACACAAGGAATGGCTTCCATTGGAAAAGTGGGGATTTAGATGGGCATTGGGAAGGAATTCTTCCCTGTGAAAAGCTCGGGTGGAATTCCCAGAGAAGCTTCCCTGGAAGTGCCCAAGGCCAGGTTGGAATGTGGGACACTGGGAAGTTCCCTGCCCATGGAGTGGGATCACTTCAGGGTCCCTTCCAGCCCAAACCATTCCACGATTCCAGCAGAGTTTTCTGTTGGGAATTAAAGGCTGGGAATTAAATTTTGAACCAATTCCTTTGGGCCTCAACGGCGCCAGAGGAACTTCAATACCCTGGGAGCTGGGAGCCTCTGCGGTGTCCCTGTGGAAATCTCCAAGGAATTCCATGGGATTGGGATCAATCCACGGTCCAAATAGTGCAGGAAACTGTGCAAGGAAATTGTGGGATGTTCCCGGATATTCAGGACCTGCTTCTAGAGTAAAACAAGACCTCAAGGATGTCACATTTAACCCTTCCCCACCCATCACTATTTGGAAACCCATAGCTCCCATTACACATTCCCCAGTTCTCCACCACCCTGCCCCGTTATCCATTGGGATTTTCCCACCCTGCAGACCCGGAGGAGCAATCGGCCGCTGAGCTCTTCTTCCAGAACTTCCCTGCCCTGCCTTCCTGCGAGCTCCTGGACATCCACGACGAGCAAACGCTGCCCAGGCTGATCGAGGCCCTGGAGCAGCGCCACAGTATGAGGCAGCTGCTGAGAAAGGAAATGGCCCAAAACGGTAGGAATTCACCCCAAACTGCAGCACCAGCGCAAAGCTCGGATTTGGTGCCGTTTATGCTCCTCAAGGGATGCCTTCTGACCCAATTTTCTTGTGTGGGTTGATTGTTTCCACCTTTTTTTTTGAGGAACTTTCGGCTTTGAATTGGTTGGGAAGAACAGAGCTTTGGATGTTACGGAGCTAAGGGAGGAGATGAAAGATAAAATGTAAAACATCCTCAATTCTCTTGCAGTTCTGGCCTTGAAAACAATGCTGCAGGAATTCGACTCCAGCGTGGCATCCAAGGAAAATTATCTCCAAGGAAAACTGGCTGAGAAGGAGAAAACCATAACAGGGCAGAGGTCAGAGGTGGAACGGCTGGAGAAGAAGATTAAAACCTTGGAATACAAGGTCAGCCGGGTCATTCTGGAGCACAAAGCCCTTTTGCTTTTTTTGCTTTTTTTGCTTTTTTTTTTTTCTTTTTTTTCTTCTTTTTCTTCTTTTTCTTTTTTTTCTTTCTTTTTTTTCTCCTTTTTCTCCTTTTTCTCCTTTTTCTCCTTTTTCTCCTTTTTCTCCTTTTTCTCCTTTTTCTCCTTTTTCTCCTTTTTCTCCTTTTTCTCCTTTTTCTCCTTTTTCTCCTTTTTTTCTTTTTTCTCTTTTTTCTCTTTTTTCTCTTTTTTCTTTTTTCTCTTTTTTCTTTTTTTTCTCTTTTTTCTCTTTTTTTTCTCCTTTTTCTCCTTTTTCTCCTTTTTCTCTTTTTTCTCCTTTTTCTTTTTTCTCTTTTTTCTCTTTTTTCTCTTTTTTTCTCTTTTTTCTCTTTTTTTCTCTTTTTTTCTCCTTTTTCTCCTTTTTCTCCTTTTTCTCTTTTTTCTCTTTTTTTCTCTTTTCTCTTTTTTCTCTTTTTTCTCTTTTTTTTCTCCTTTTTCTCCTTTTTCTCCTTTTTCTCCTTTTTCTCTTTTTTCTCTCTTTTCTCTCTTTTCTCTCTTTTCTCTCTTTTCTCTCTTTTCTCTCTTTTCTCTCTTTTTTCTCTTTTTTCTCTTTTTTTTTCTCTTTTTTTTTCTCTTTTTTTTTCTCTTTTTTTTTCTCTTTTTTTTTCTCTTTTTTTTTCTCTTTTTTCTCTTTTTTCTCTTTTTTCTCTTTTTTCTCTATTTTTTTATGGATCATTTGGCAAATTCCTTGCCATCAGGCACGAACATTTTTGGGGGGAATTTTACTGAGGCGAGGCTTCTGAAACACCGAAATGACCAATTTCATAACTGAAAATACAAATTTACAGGGAAGTAAAAGCAGGAATTCCTGGATTAGAGGGCTGTGTTCCCACCCAAACCCTTCCTCTCTTCCCCCAGATTGAGATTTTGGAGAAAACAGCCACGATTTACGAGGAGGACAAGAGGAACCTGCAGCAGGAGCTGGAGAGCAAGAGCCAGAAGCTGCAGCGGCAGGCGTCGGACAAGAAGAGGCTGGAGGCCAGGCTGCAGGGGATGGTGGCTGAGACCTCCCTCAAGTGGGAGAAGGAATGTGTGAGTGCAGGGAGCCCAGGGAAAACGGGGGTGGAATTGTTTGGGAATTCGGGTGTGGGGCACTCGTCAAGGAGGGGTTTTGTTGGCCTGGTTGGTGTTTGTGGGAATTCCGGGTTGGAAATTCCCCTGGGATTGTGGAGGTTCTTGGGCAGCTCTGGAAAGGGAGAGGAGATGGAAGGGAAAGGTAAGGAATTGAAGGGGAAGGAAAGGAGGAAGGGAACGGGACAGCCAGGGGGGGTCGGGCTCTGCTCCCGGGGAACAGGGACAGGATGAGAGGGAATGGCCTCAGGCTGTGCCAGGGGGAGGCTCAGGGTGGATACTGGGAAAATCCCCTCATGGAAAGGGTTGCAAACACCGAAACTGCCCAGGGAGGTTTGAAATCCCCATCCCTGGAGGTGCCCGAGGAATTCCTGGATGTGGCACTGGGAGGAGCTCTGGGCTGGGTTCAGTCGCAGCTCGGAGTCGCTGATCCCGGAGGCTTTCCCACCTCAGCAATTCCCTGTTTCCCTGTCGCGCAGGAGCGGCGGGTGGCAGCCAAGCAGCTGGAGATGCAGAACAAGCTGTGGGTGAAGGATGAGAAGCTGAAGCAGCTCAAGGCCATCGTCACCGAGCCCAGAGCCGAGAGGCCAGAGAGGCCTTCCCGGGAAAGGGAGCGGGAAAAGCCTCTCCCGAGATCCGTGTCTCCTTCCCCCGCGCCCGTGAGTCACTTCCCAACCTGCTGGATGCAGGGAAAAGCGTTTTTAGGGATGAAGTGCAGGGATTTTAGTCATCAGTAGCCCCCAAGCACAGAGTTGGAGCAGCTTTGCTTTGAATTCCTTTTCTCCTGTTCGTTCTTTGTTCTCCCACCTGACATCCACGGGAACAGGAAATCCCTGGATCTGTCCCTGTTTGCTCCATGCCTCCTGTGTCTCACTGATGTTCCCCTTCTCCCCAGAGCTGTGGTGACCCCACTGAGCTTGGGGACAGAGTTGGAGCAGCTTGAATTCCTTGTCTCCTGCTTGTTCTCCGTCCGTTCTCCCACCTGACATCCACAGGAATGGGGAAATCCCTGGATCCTGTGTGTCCCTGCATGGTGTCCCTGTCGGATTGCTCCATGCCTCCTGTGTCTCCCTGGCCTCTCCCTTCCCACAGCTGTGGTGACCTCGCTGAAGTTCGAGCCCAGACTTGGAGCAGCTTGAATTCCTTGTCTCTGTTTGTTCTCCATCCGTTCTCCCGCCTCCTGGTATCCTTAGGAACGGGAAATCCCTGGATCCCGTGTGTCCCTGCATGACTGCTCCGTGCCTCCTGTGTCTCACTGCTCTCTCCCTTCTCCCCAGAGCTGTGGTGACCCCGCTGAGCTTGGGGACAGCCGGGTGGCCCCGCGGGTGCCCCGGCGCTCCAACTCCTTCAGCAGCATCTCTGTGGCCTCCTGTGTGCTGGAGTGGGAGCAGAGAGGCCCTTCCTGCGAGCCAGCCAGCATTCCCAAACCCAGGAATAAAGCGGGAGCGGAGCCGGGCTTGGCCTGGCCCAGCCCCGCCAGGAGGAGAGGGATGTGCTGGAGCCGAGTGCCGGAGGCGCCCAGGGATAGAGAGGAGCTAGAGCAGGAAGAGGATCCGTGCTGCAGGGTTAGTCCTGGCCTAGCAGAGCTGAGCCCGGCTTAAAGGTTCTCTGCCCTTGAGCCTGCCTAACGTAGAGTAGAGCTGTCCCCACGCGGGTCCCGCTGATCCCAGGCTGAGCCTGGCTGCTCTCACCGCCCTCTCGGTGTTTGGCGCTTCCTTGGAAGTTGAGAATTCCCGCTTTTAGGGAGCTCTGAGGTGGCCGCGCTCTGCTCTGGCCGTGGGTGTCCTCGTGTTTTCCCTGGTGTCTCCCTTTTCCTGGTTTCTCCCTTTTCCTGATGTTTCCCTTTCCCTGGTGTCTCCTCCAATCACTCCTGCAATTTCCCGGCTTCCGAGGTGCTCTGGGAGCTTGTCCTGCCTGGGAACATTCCTTGGATAAACCTGTGGGCCTCAGCTTTAACCCTCTTCCCTAATTCCCATTAAATTGATTCCATGGACTTCCATGGAACTGCTCCTGGTGGGATCCCATTTCCCGGCACTCCAGTAAATCCTGGAGTTCTGCAATTCCAGCTCCTGACAGGAGGGAAATTTTTCATGGCATGACTCGTTCTGGAGAGTATTCCCAGATTTTCTGACCCTTGAAAATGAGGGATGAGCTGGGAAAATGCTGCTCCAAGGATTTCATCCATCAGCCACAGGATGGCCTCTCCTTGGAGCACCATTCCTAAGGCATCTTGGAAGGATTGCTTCCCAAAAAAATCCATGGAAATCTGTTGGTCAAAGACATCCTAATTAATTATTAATTGGCATTAATTAATCAGCTGATGGGAAACTCTAGGTGTGGAAAGTGATAGACCGGACAAAAATTCCCAAGAAACAGGAATTGACCTGGAATATTCCGTTCATAATTTGATGGCAAGCTCATGGTGCTGCTCTCGGGATTCAATCCAGGAGCACTTTGGGAAACCTGAGAGCAGCTTGACCAAACCTAAATGTCCTCCTTGAGAAAACTTCCCAGAATGTGGAATGTGACAGAATTTCCAAAAAGTAGGAATTGGCCTGGAATATTCCATGGGTAATTCGATGCCAGGCTCTTGGTGGTGCCGTCAGGATTTGATCCAAGGGCACTTGAGGAAAGCAGAGCAGGACAATCCCTTCCTTTGGCTCGTGCTGTGGATTTGGAAATCTGGGAAGAGCTGCACCAAACGGAAATTTCCTCCTGGACAAAACTTTGTGGGATGTGGCAGACTGTAGAACACTGCTAAAATTCCCAAGAGGTGGGAATTGGCAGGGAATATTCCATGGATAATTTGGCTGCTGCTTGTGGTGCCTTCAGGATTCAGTCGAAGAACACTTTAGGAAAATAGAGGAAAATCCCTTCCTTTGACCACTCCTTCCTAGGTGTGGAATGCAAGATTGGACAACAATTCCCACAAAATTGCAATTGGCAGGGAATACTCCATGAATAATTTGATGCGCAAGAAATAGGAATTGGCCTGGAACATTCCATGAATAATTCAATGCCAAGCTCATGGTGGTGCCCGCAGGATCCAACCCAAGAGCCAAACCTTTGCCTTTCCCACAACCCCATCCCATCCATCCCTGCTCTCATTCCCTGCTCTCATTCCCAGAGCGCTCCGGTGGCTCCGCTGTGGGCACGGTGCTCCCGCAGTGCCGGGGAGCGCTGGGTGGATCACCGGCTCCCATCCCATATCCCATCCCATATCCCATCCCATATCCCATCCCATTCCCTGTTCTCATTCCCTGCTCTCATTCCCAGAGCGCTCTGGTGGCGCCGCTGCGGCGGCGTTCCCGCAGTGCCGGGGAGCGCTGGGTGGATCACCGGCCCCCATCCCATATCCCATCCCATATCCCATATCCCATATCCCATCCCATCCCTGCCATTCCCGGTGCTCATTCCCTGCTCTCATTCCCAGAGTGCTCTGTTGGCGCCGCTGCGGCGGCGTTCCCGCAGTGCCAGGGAGCGCTGGGTGGATCACCAGCCCCCATCCCATCCCATATCCCATCCCATATCCCATCCCATATCCCATCCCATATCCCATCCCATATCCCATCCCATCCCATCCCATATCCCATATCCCATTCCCTGCTCTCACTCCCCGCTCTCGTTCCCAGAGCGCTCCGGTGGCGCCGCTGCGGCGGTGTTCCTACAGTGCCGGGGAGCGCTGGGTGGATCACCAGCTCCCATCCCATATCCCATATCCCATCCCATCCCATCCCATATCCCATATCCCATTCCCTGCTCTCACTCCCCGCTCTCGTTCCCAGAGCTCTCCGGTGGCGCCGCTGCGGCGGCATTCCCTCAGTGCCAGGGAGTGCTGGGTGGATCACCGGCTCCCATCCCATATCCCATCCCATATCCCATCCCATATCCCATTCCCTGTTCTCACTCCCCGTTCTCATTCCCAGAGCGCTCCGGTGGCGCCGCTGCGGCGGCGTTCCCGCAGTGCCGGGGAGCGCTGGGTGGATCACCGGCTCCCATCCCATATCCCATATCCCATCCCATATCCGATCCCATATCCCATATCCCATCCCATATCCCATATCCCATTCCCTGCTCTCACTCCCTGCTCTCGTTCCCAGAGCGCTCCGGTGGCGCCGCTGCGGCGGCGTTCCCGCAGTGCCGGGGAGCGCTGGGTGGATCACCGGCCCCCATCCCATCCTATATCCCATCCCATATCCCATATCCCATCCCATATCCCATCCCAATATCCCATCCAATCCCATCCCAATATCCATCCATAATCCATCCCATATTCGCATCCCATATCCCATCCAATCCCATCCCATAATCCCATACCATCCCTGCCATTCCCGGTGCCTCATTCCCTGCTCTCGTTCCCAAGCGCTCCCGGATGGCGTCGCTGCGGCGGCGTTCCCGCAGTGCCGGGGGAGCGCTGGCGTTGGATCACCGGCTCCATCCATATCCCATCCCATATCCCATATCCCATTCCCTGTTCTCACTCCCTGCTCTCATTCCCAGAGTGCTCCGGTGGCGCCGCTGCGGCGGCGTTCCCGCAGTGCCGGGGAGCGCTGGGTGGATCACCGGCTCCCATCCCATATCCCATATCCCATCCCATATCCCATCCCATATCCCATATCCCATATCCCATTCCCTGCTCTCACTCCCTGCTCTCGTTCCCAGAGCTCTCCGGTGGCGCCGCTGCGGCGGCGTTCCCGCAGTGCCGGGGAGCGCTGGGTGGATCACCAGCCCCCATCCCATCCCATATCCCATCCCATATCCCATCCCATATCCCATCCCATATCCCATCCCATATCCCATCCCATCTCTGCCATTCCCTGCTCTCACTCCCCGTTCTCGTTCCCAGAGCGCTCCGGTGGCGCCGCTGCGGCGGCGTTTCCCGCACGTGTCCGGTACGCTGTGATCACCTGCTGGCTCCATCCCATATCCCAGATCCCATCCCTCCATCCCATATCCATCCCATATCCCATCCCATCTCTGCCAGTCCCTGCTCTCACTCCCCGCTCTCGTTCCCAGAGCTCTCCGGTGGCGCCGCTGCGGCGGCGTTCCCGCAGTGCCGTGGACTGCTGGGTGGATCACCGACCCCCATCCCATCCCATATCCCATATCCCATTCCCTGCTCTCACTCCCCGCTCTCGTTCCCAGAGCGCTCCGGTGGCTCCGCTGCGGCGGCGTTCCCGCAGTGCCGGGGAGCGCTGGGTGGATCACCGGCCCCCATCCCATATCCCATATCCCATATCCCATTCCCGCCTCTCACTCCCCGCTCTCGTTCCCAGAGCTCTCGGTGCGCCGCTGCGGCGCATTCCCTCCATGCCAGGAGTCTCGTGATCACCGGCGCCCATCCCATACCCATCCCATATTCCCATCCCATATCCCATATCCATCCCTCTTCTCATCCCCGTTCTCCATTCCCAGAGTGCCTCCGTGCCCGCTCGCGCGTCCCCATGCCGGGACGCGGTGATCACCGCTCCCCATCCCATATCCCATATCCATCCCAATCCCATCCCAATCCGACCATATCCCATCCCTATCCCATTCCCTGCTCCACTCCCTCTCTCATTCCCAGAGCGCTCCGGTGGCGCCGCTGCGGCGGCGTTCCCGCAGTGCCGGGGAGCGCTGGGTGGATCACCGGCCCCCATCCCATCCCATATCCCATTCCCTGCTCTCACTCCCCGCTCTCGTTCCCAGAGCGCTCCGGTGGCGCCGCTGCGGCGGCGTTCCCGCAGTGCCGGGGAGCGCTGGGTGGATCACCGGCTCCCATCCCATATCCCATCCCATATCCCATCTCCCATTCCCTGCTCTCACTCCCTGCTCTCGTTCCCAGAGCGCTCCGGTGGCGCCGCTGCGGCGGCGTTCCCGCAGTGCCGGGGAGCGCTGGGTGGATCACCGGCTCCCATCCCATCCTATATCCCATATCCCATCCCATCCCTGCCATTCCCTGCTCTCACTCCCCGTTCTCATTCCCAGAGCGCTCCGGTGGCGCCGCTGCGGCGGCGTTCCCGCAGTGCCGGGGAGCGCTGGGTGGATCACCGGCCCGCGTCGCACGTGCCCACGGAGACGCTGCTGCAGCCGCGCGTGCCCAGGGCCATCACCGTGGAGGCCCCCAGCGAGAAGGCCCTGGCCAGGTGTGACCGCTACCTGCTGACCCACCAGGAGCTCGCCTCCGACGGGGAGATCCAGACCAAGCTCATCAAGGTGACCTTGGGAACGTTGGGAATGTTGTGTTGGAATCGCCGGAATTTATGTTGGAGTTCTTGTGGTTGGGTTCAAAGATTTTTCCATGGAAATTCTTGGTCTGAGCTCCGTTGTGTGCTCAAAACCGTCGCAGGCTCGTTTAGCTCGGCGTTGTCCATCAGAAATTCAGCGGGAGTTTCTTCATGGAAAAGGTGGTCAGGGAATCTTGGGAATGTTGTGTTGGAATCACCAAAATTGTTTGAAGTTTTCGTGGTTGGGTTCAAAGATTTTCCATGGAAATTCTTGGTTTGAGCTCTGTTGTATGCTCAAAACCATTCCAGACTTCATTAGCTCAGCATTTTCCATCGGAAATTCAGCAGGAATTTTTTCATGGAGAAGGTGGTCAGGGAATCTTGGGAATGTTGTGTTGGAATCACTAAAATTGTTTGAAGTTTTCGTGGTTGGGTTCCAAGATTTTCCCTGGAAATTCTCAGTTTGAGCTCCGTTGTTGTGTGCTCGGAACCATCCCAGCCCAGCGTTTTCCATCAGAAATTCAGCGGGAATTTCTTCATGGAAAAGGTGGTCAGGCATTGGAGTTGCCCAGGGACATTTGGAGTTCCCACCCCTGGGTAATTCCCAAGGAATGCCCAAGGAATTCCTGGATCTGGCTCTCAGTGCTCCAGGCTGGGGATGAAGCTGAGATCCAGACCAGGCTCATCAAGATGACCTTGGGAATGTTGGAACAAAAATGTTGGAAAGTAAGGAGCAGGCTCCCAGGGAAGTGGTGGAATCCCCGTCCCTGGAAGTGTCCGAGAATCCCATGGATGTGGCACCTGGGGACAGCCCTCAGTGGTGCGTTGATGGTTGGGCTTGGTGGTCCTAAACAATTCCACGAATCCATGATCCGTGGAGTCCCATGCTCCGTGGATTCCACAGTTCATGGATTCCACGATTCGTGAATCCCGTGATTTTTGGGATTCCATGACTTTTGGATCCCATGATCCACAGATCCCATAATTTCTGTGCTTTCCTGTGGTAAAAGGACACAATCCATTGGCGGTGGAAGGGTGGGAATACGTTTGCATCCGTATCTCCTTGGGCTGGAATTCTGGGATGAATCCCGGCGTTGTTCCTGTCCCAATCCCGGTTTTCCTTGTCCTTTTCCCATTCCAGGGGGACGTGTTCAAGACCAGGGGAGGGGGCCAGGCCGTGCAGTTCACTGACATCGAGACCCTCAAGCAGGAATCTCCCACCGGGTGAGTCCAGCCTCCGGAATCCTGGAATTCCCAAGATTCCAATCATGGGACCTTGAATTTGAGCTTCTGCAATTGTGGAACCTTTGGTTTGAGCTCCCAGAATTCCCAGAATTCCAATTTTGGAACCTTTCATTTGAGTTCCTGGAATTGTGGAATTCCCAAGGTTCCAACCGTGGGCCCTTTAATTTGAGGTTCTGGAATTCTGGAATTCCAAAGCTCCCGGTTTTGGAACCTTTAATTTGAAGTTCTGGAATTGTGGAATTCCCAAGGTTCCAACTGCGAAACCTTTCATTTGAGCTTCTGGAATCCTGGAATTCCCAAAGATTCAAAACTTTAATTTGAGCTTCTGGAGTTGTAGAATTCCCAAAGTTCCAATCGTGAAACCTTTCATTGGAGCTTCTGGAATTCTGGAATTCCCAAAATCCCAATTGTGAAACCTTTCATCTGAAGTTCTGGAATCCTGGAATTCCCAAGGTTCCAATCTTAGGACCTTTCATTTGAGTTCCTGGAATCGTGGAATTCCCAAAATTCCCATTGTAAAACCTTTCATTTGAAGTTCTGGAATTGTAGAATTCCCAAAGCTCCAGTTGTGAAACCTTTCATCTGAAGTTCTGGAATCCTGGAATTCCCAAGGTTCCAATCTTAGGGCCTTTCATTCGAGCTTCTGGAATTGCAGAATTCCCAAAGTTCCAATTGTGGAACCTCGAGTTTGAGCTTCTGGAATTCCGGGAGCGCGCACGGAGCCGCTTCTGGGCCGGATGATCCAACAGGGAAATCCACCTTGAAATCCTCTAAACTCGGAGAAATTTGGGAATGCTGGAGGTGCTGCCGATCCAAGATTTATTAAGGAAGAGCAAAGAGATTTCCCAGTGTTGGGAATGTCCCAAATTCCACGAGGTTTGTGCCGTAATTCCGTGTTTTCCCGTTCCAGGCGGAAGCGCCGCTCGTCCCCTCCCGATCCCGACCCTGCCGGGGACGCCGCGGACTCGGAATGGACGGACGTGGAAACCAGGGTGAGCCGGGAATGTCACCCTGGATCCTGGAATTCCGGGGTTGGGAGGGAATTCAACCTCATCCCAATCCAGTGGGCACTTCCCGCTATCCCGGGCTGCTCTGTCCAGCCTGGCCTTGGACATTCCGGGAATCCAAATCCCTGTGGATGAGGATTTGGGAATGGTGGGAAGCAGCGGATCCTGACTCTGTGTATTCCCAGTGCTCCGTGGCCGTGGAGATGAGGGCGGGATCGGCGCTGGGCCCGGGATTCGAGCACCACGGCCAGCCCAAGTGAGTGCTCCTGGAATTCTTTCCCTACAATTTCCAAACTTCGGGAATGTTTTCCCCCAACTTTCCTACCCCTTCTCGCTTTGGGTTTTCATTCCTGACTGGAAAAAGGTCGGGAATGGCAGCAGGAATGCCCCGGGCTCCCTCTCCTGCCCCTTGAACCTCTCGCTCGTGTTGTTCCTTGGGAAATTCCAATTTCTCGGGATTGGGAAATTCCAGTTTTTTAGGATTCCGGTTCCCTGTGGGAAGAGGGAATTGAGGTGGAATTCCTGCTGAAATTCCAGCTGCGCGGTTATGGAAGCACTAAGGAATTGTGGAGAATTCCCTCTTTCCCAGATTATTAAGAAGGAATCCCTGGGAATTCCAGCTCCGTGCCCACCCAAGGAATTGTTCCTGGAATGCTGGTTTTCCTTTCCTGACAACTCCCAAATTTCGGGAATGTTTCCCCCCCCCCCCCCACTTTGCTGCTGTTCCCATTTTAGGGTTTCATTCCTGACTGGAATAAGGGTGGGAATGGCAGTGGGAATGCCCTGGATTCCCTCTCCCGCCCCTGGAACCTCTCGCTCATTTTATCCATTAGGAAATTCCTGGTTTTTGCGATCCCAATTCCCTGTGGTGAGAGGGAATTGAGGAATTGGAATCCACCTTCGTTTACTGCTCCTGCTGCCTAAAAAAACCAGGAAAACATCAGATTTGCCTAAAAAAACCAGGAAAACACCGGATTTGCCTAAAAAAAACCAGGAAAACCCCGGATTTGCCTAAAAAAAACCAGGAAAACCCCGGATTTGCCTAAAAAAACCAGGAAAACACCGGATTTTTCTGGCGTTTCCTTGGCTTAAATTGGATTTTCTAGGCGGTGTGTGGGATTCGGGAATGCAAAACCCTGGGAATGGGGCGTTGGCTGCTCCCAAAATTCCTCGGGATGGATCCTGAAAGTTCTCTGTGGCTCTTTCCCGTTGCAGGCGCAGGAAGCCCTGAACTTTTCCTGCTGGAATCCCGGATTTTCCCAGCCTGAGGAATTCTCTGCTGCCTCTGCTCCTCAGGAGCCGCTTTGTGCTCATTCCCGGAGGTTTTAAGGGAAGCTGGGAAAACGGCTCCATGGCTGATCCCAAAGAAGTCCTGGATGGATCTGTCCTTTCCCATAGATTTAGGGAAGTTCCTACAGGTCCCTCTGGAATTCTGAGAGCCACCAGGCTTTTCCCCTGGGAGATTTTTCCAGCCTTTTCCCAGTTTAGTCCCAAATCCATCTTTTTCCGGTCGTTCCCTCTCTTTTGGGAGACCCCAACCGCTGCTACTCCGAGCTGCAGTCCAGCACTTTAAGGGTGTTTTTGGCCATTCCCGATTTTACTGGATCCAGGAAAACCTTGGGAATGTGGATTCCTTCTGGAAAGAATGAATTGGGGAATATTTAAGGTGCCACTGAACTGTCCGAACATTCCAGAGTCGCCCAAAAATCCCGGGAGCAAGTGGGAATTCACATCCCGCCTGCTTTGGGGTGCGGGGAAATTCGGGAATGTTTTCCCTGTGGGAATGGGGGATTTCCTCATGGACGGTGTGGGAATTGTCTCTGTGTGTGTCCCTGCAAGGCCTTCAATAAATCCATTCATTCCAAACCCTTTTCCTGGGATCCAGGGAGTTCCAAGGGGAGCGGCTTCCCTGGCTTTGCGGAAATCTGGGATCAGAGGCGTTCTTTGGGATGTTAAATCCTGGGATCCGCTTGGATCCTGGCATGGGGTTGGGACAGTTTTATCCTGCAAAGGGAATTTGGGGATATTTGGGACCATTTTGAGGGATTTCCTTTATCCAAGGGATTCCAGCTAAAGGAAAAGCTTTTCTTCCCGAAGTTTGGAATCATCCGATCCTGGAATGGTTGGGATTGGGATTGGGGTTGGATGGGATTTGAAAGCTCATCCCAAGGGCAGGGACACTTCCCACTATCGCAGGCTGCTCCAAACCCCATCCAGCCTGGCCTGGGACATTCCAGGGACCCGGCTTCTCTGGGAATTCCATCCCAGCCAGGAATTCCTTCCCAATACCCATCTAAATCTCCCCTTTCCCAGTGGGATCCATTCCCTGTGTCCTGTCCCTCCATGCCTTGTCCCCAGTCCCTCTCCAGCTCTCCTGGAGCCCCTTCAGGCCCTGCAAGGGGCTCTGAGCTCTGCCTGGATCCTTCCCTTCTCCAGGGGAACATTCCCAGCTCTCCCATCCCGGCTCCAGCCCTGGGAGCTGCTCTGTGGATTCCTCTGGAATTGCTCCAGCAGCTCCACGTCCTTCCCATGCTGGAATTCCAGAGCCGGACAGAGCTCGAGGGATCTCAGGAATGCACAGGGGCACAGAGGGAGAGGTTTTCCTGTCCCTACAGAATTCCAAGAGCTCCAGAGGCAGCTCCCGGATGGATCCACGGGAAGCAGCTCTCCCAGAGCGCCACTAGGTGGGGTGGGAAAACCACCAGGAACGGAGCTGCTTCCTGAGCTTTTCCTTTCCTTGGGATGGAGAGAACTCCTTGGACCATCCCAGCGGCTTCCCTGCTCCCAAACCTCCTCCTGCCTCTGGCTGCTCCCCCTGGGCGGATCAGGATGGGAATTGGGGTTGGGATAGGGATAGGGATAGGGATAACCACCGGGAATGTGCTCCTTCCCGAGCCTTTCCCACTGGGAATCCGGCTCTGCCCTGGGACAGGGAATGACCCCTTGGAATATCCCAGCCCGGGCAGATTCCCTGCTCCCAAACCTCCTCCTGCCTCGCGCTGCTCCCTCTGGGAGGATCGGGATTGGGATTGGAATGGAGATTGGGATACAGATAACCCCTTGGAATGATGGAAAGCTCTGGGAAAGGCTCTTATTTGTGGGGTTTAATGAGTTAAAATAATTAATCCATTAATGAGCAACCAGCTCTTGGATTTGGGTTCCCTTATCCTGGTGATGGGATAAATCCCATTGGAAATTCCTGTGGAAAACGGATACACGAGGAGCTGGAGCTCATGGAGAAGGTTTGGATGCAGAAAACTGTTGGAAAAGCACCAGGAATTCTGAATCAGCTCCCTTGGATTTGGTCCCTTGGATTTGACCAGTTTATTTTTGTCTTCTTTTTAAAGTTTTTTTAATTTTTTATTTTTGTTTCTATTTCTTCTTATTTTTTATTTTTATTTCACTTTTTATTTTTATGTAATTTAAAATTTTTAATTTTCATTTTTAATGTAAATTTTTATTCTTATTTTAATTCTTTTTGGTTTTTTAGTTTTATTTTTAAATTTTATTCTTATCTTCACTTCTAATTTCTACTTTTATTTTTATATCATTTTATTTTTATTTTAATTTTTTTATTTTAATTATTTTTATTTTAATTATTTTAATTTTATTTTTTATTTTAATTATTTTTATTTTATTTTTTTATTTTAATTATTTTATTTTAATTATTTTTATTTTATTTTTTATTTTAATTGTTTTTATTTTATTTTTTTATTTGAATTATTTTTATTTTATTTTTATTTTAATTATTTTTATTTTATATTTTATTTTAATTATTTTTATTTTAATTTGTTATTTAATTTTATTTTTATTTTAATTTTTTATTTTAATTCTTTTTATTTTAATTTTTTATTGTAATTATTTTTATTTTAATTATTTTTATTTTAATTTTTATTTAAGTTTTATTTCCATTTTTATTTTAATTTATTTTCCCCCAACCCCCCGGCAAACTGGGGAGGTTTTTTATTTTTATTTCATTTTATTTTAATTTTAATTTTTTATTTTAATTTTTTTAATTTTAATTTTTTATTTTATTTTTTTATTTTAATTATTTTAATTTTGATTTTTTTATTTTAATTATTTTTATTTTGTTTTTATTTTAATTATTTTTATTTTATTTTAATTATTTTTATTTTTGTTTTTATTTTAATTATTTTTATTTTCTTTTTTATTTTATTTATTTTAATTTTAGTTTTTTATTTTAATTATTTTTATTTTAATTTTTATTTTATTTATTTTTATTTTCTTTTTTATTTTATTTATTTTAATTTTAATTTTTTATTTTATTTTTTTAATATTAATTTTTTATTTTGATTATTTTTATTTTATTTTTATTTTTATTATTTTTATTTTTTTTTAATTTTAATTATTTTTATTTCCACTTTTATTTTAATTTCTTTTCCCCCAAACCCCCGGCAGACTGGGGAGGTTGGAGAGGAATTGTGGGATTTGCAGCTCCAGGATCTCCTCCAGGTTTTCCCAGGCAGATCCTGCTCCCAATCCCTTTAATCCCGGAGAAATTCCCGTTTTATCCGAGCCACTTTGTCAGGACAGAGAGGGCAGAAAATCCAGCATTTATCCCAAAAATCCCTGGAGCGCTGGAATTGCAACGAGCGCTTTTTCCATGAGGTGTCAGTGTGGGACTGGCGTTCCCATCCCTGATTTCCAGGCTGGCAATCCACGGAAAACCAGCCTGGGATCGGCACCGGATCCCAGCTCGTTCCCAGCGCACGGCATTCCCTTTTCCATGGATAGAGGGAAGATTTGATCCCATTCCATTGGATCCCATTCCATGGATGGGGGGAGGATTCAATCCCATTCCATTGGATCCCATTCCATTGGATCCCATTCCGTGGATGGAGGGAGGATTGGATCCCATTCCATTGGATCCCATTTCACAAATGGAGGGAGGATTTGATCCCATTCCATTGGATCCCATTCCATTGGATCCCATTCCAATGGATGGAGGGAGGATTCAATCCCATTCCATTGGATCCCATTCCATTGGATCCCATTCCATGGATGGGGGGAGGATTGGATCCCATTCCATTGGATCCCATTCCATTGGATCCCATTCCAATGGATGGAGGGAGGATTCGATCCCATTCCATTGGATCCCATTCCATTGGATCCCATTCCAATGGATGAAGGGAGGATTCGATCCCATTCCATTGGATCCCATTTCACAAATGGAGGGAGGATTGGATCCCATTCCATTGGATCCCATTCCATGGATGGAGGGAGGATTCGATCCCATTCCATTGGATCCCATTCCAATGGATGAAGGGAGGATTTGATCCCATTCCATTGGATCCCATTCCAATGGATGAAGGGAGGATTCGATCCCATTCCATTGGATCCCATTCCATGGATGGAGGGAGGATTCGATCCCATTCCATTGGATCCCATTCCAATGGATGGAGGGAGGATTCGATCCCATTCCGTTGGATCCCATTCCATTGGATCCCATTCCACGGATGGAGGAAGGATTTGATCCCATTCCACTGGATCCCATTCCATGGATGGAGGAAGGATTTGATCCCATTCCTTGTTCCCAGCCACTTCCATGGGGTTTTCCAGCCCTTTGTGCTCTGGCATCCCAATTTTAATTCCTGAACTTTTGGCTCCTGAATTTTATTCCCAATCCTTGGGCGTCTCATTTTTCCTTCCAAATCTGGACTCTGAATTTTCATCTTTACTCCTAAACCTTGGGCTCCCAATTTTTTTTCCCAAATCCCAGATTCCTGATTTTTCTTCCTAAATCTTGGGCTCTTTTCACTCCCAAATCCTGGGATCCTAATTTTTCCTCCTAAACCTTCAATCCCATCCCATCCCACGTTCCCCTATCCCAGGTTTTTCCAATCCCATCCAGCCTGGCCTGGGACATTCCAGGATCCATCCACAGCTTCTCTGGGCAGCTTTTCCCAGTTTTTCCCAGGTTTTTCCCATGGATATCCTGGGTGAGGATCCTCCTTCCCACCCATGACCCCTGAGCATCCCCATCCCTCCCCAGCTCTGCTTCCCTGGGATCCGATAAATCCATGGAATACTTTATGGATTCCCCATCCCTGCCCTGGGAATGTTTTCCCAACCCTTCCCGTTGATCCAGCCTCGTTTTTCCCATGCTGGAGTTTCCCCCCTTCTCCGTGCTCCAAGAGACAGAGCAGCTCATCGGGAAAAGCGGGAAAAATCTCCGAGATCCCGGTTTAATCCTGGAATATCGGCAGGTAGCGGGTTCAGCACCAGGGCCGGGTCGTGGGGGGAGCTCTGATCCCGAGCAATGAACAGAGCCTGGCTTTCCTTATTCCTGGGAAATTCCTTGATCCACGCCTTATTCAAGCCTCATCCCAAGGAACCCGACGGTTCCTTTGGATACGGATCCCAATTAAGCCGGGCTTGGAGCTCTGCCCATCCCACACAGCTCATAAATTCCTCGGGATGTGCCGCAGCTTCGGAGATTTTTTCCCTCCTCTCCTGATCCCGCTTGGATCCAAAGCCTTCCCTGGGATGCACCTGGAATGTTTTAGGGTGGAATCTGGGGGGAAACCCCCTCTGGTCACCCCTCAGTGGGGTCAAAGCGACTCCGAGGCCTCGCTTTTCCAAGCGGCTCCTTTGGCACCGTGTCCAAGAGGGAAAAATATCCCGGCTTTTCAAGCGGAGCCAGGGCCGGTGTAAATATTTATGGAATATTTTATTGCGATCCCGATTCGCTCCTTGATTGGAAACATTTCCTAATAACTCCCTGGAAAATCCAATTAAAGCACAATTTAAGGGTTTTGCTTCGGGGTTTTTCTTGGAATGGTGGTTTTGCGAGGAATGCTGATCCGTGGCAAAACAGGATCTGAGGGGCTGAGGAATTCCAGCGGGGCTTGGATGTCCATGGAAGAGCCTGGGTTTAAAAATATAGGGAAAAAATCGCTGTTTCCTTGGGAAATCGTGGCTTTCCATGGGAAATCTTGGTTTTCCATGGGAAATCGTGGCTTTCCATGGGAATGCGGCAGCTCAACCCTTCCGGTTACAAATCCCTGCCGCCTTTTGTCCCGCTTTTTCTTGCCTTGGGGCCCATCCCAAGAATCCCATCGGCTCCAGAGGGATCAGGGGCACGGAAGGACTTGGAAACCCCCTCAGTGTGAGTGTGGGGGGGCTTTGGGATCTTTATCCCGATGGGAATCCCAAAGGAAAGCAATTCCAAAGTGATCCTTGGGGTTTGGGATACCCAGCCAGGGCACGGAGCTGCTGCTCCGAGAGCTGCGGGATTTACCCTTGGAATTTCACTGAATTCCCACTTGTTCCCTGATATCTCCTATCAAACCTTCCTCTGCTTTTCCCCCCTTTTCCCTCTGAATCCCACATTCCGGATTTTCCCTCTGAATCCCACATTCCGGATTTTCCCTCTGAATCCCACATTCCGGATTTTCCCACATTCCGGATTTTCCCAACGAGAGGGTGTCCCATCCCGTGAGGACACCGGGAGTGTTCAGGGAGTTTTATTTTTATTGCACAAAAAATCCTCCTCAGGAATTCCTTGGAGACCCAAGACTTCAAGCAGGAGGAACAGGCTCCTTTTAAATGCAAAATCAGGGAATGCTGGGATTCTAACGAGCCGGGAACGACGGGAAAGGCTGTTATCCGCCTGGAAAACATTGGATTCATTAGGATGAACATAAAGGCGAACTTCGGGAAGATAATTGGATCTTTTAAATCTCCATGTTCTTGATCCCTGCCCGTCTCATAAATATGGATTTTTATATAATCCCTAAAAAAACCAGGCTCCCGTTAATAGGGAGCACAAAAAGTGCCATAAACGCTTGAATTCTTGACATGGAATCAAACAGAAAAGGCACGAAAGGGAAAAGATTGGAGTTCAAAGCTTCTTCTGGCACATCCCGGCTGTTCCAGGCGCCGGGAGGGATGGATCCTGCTCTGCTCCGGTGTGGGATGGATCCAGCGGCTCCCGGGAGCTGGATGAGCTCTGGGAATCACACAGGTGTTGAGGTAAGGGATCCCATCCCATGGATCCCATCGCATGGATTCCATCCCATGGATGCCATCCCATGGATCCCATCGCATGGATTCCATCCCATGGATCCCATCCCATGGATCCCATCGCACGGATTCCATCCCATGGATCCCATCGCATCCCGCATGGAAACCCCCTGGAAAGGAGAGGCCACGAACTCCTCCAGCTCTTCCCAGGTTTTGCACCATTGGAAACGGAGGCAAATCAGGCTTAATAATTAATCCAGGCTTGTTTAAACCCGCGGCTCCTCTCAGCGCAGCAATGATCCATCAGACACCTTCTCCTCCTGTATCCAGGACTGCTTTTAGTGGATACTTCTGGAGCAACAGCTGGATATTCCCTGTTCAGTTAAACCCATCGTTCGTCTCTGGATCCAAGGTCAATCCTCGGGAAAATCCAACGCCTTTCCCTCTCTCCCTCCCTCCCTCCCGATGATTAAAGCATCGATCAAGAGCGGCTGTTTAATCTCTCTCCCCATAAACAGCCGCTCTCCGCAGGCCCAGCCAGATGGGCCGATAATTTCCGACACGACTTGGAATCCGTTGGACTTTCTGGAAGCCTGGCTCGGAAAACGCCTGGAATGTCCCAGGGATGCCCATGCAATCACACGGCCAATTTACGGGAGTAATTACCTCCATTCCATGCGCATTCCCGCTAATTGGAGCCCCAGATGGCGCCGGGATGCTCGGATGGCCACTTGTGCATGGAGAGCCACGCCACGGGAATTGCACGTGGATCCCGGATATTCCGTGTGTCCCGCTGTGTCTCCCCGGAGCAGGAAGTGCCGTGGTCGAGGTGGGTGCTTGAGGCATTTCCACAGGGCAGGGAATGTCCTCGGATGGAAGGGATGCACAAGGATCATCCAAGGACTGCCCTGAGAATTTTGGGAGATGCCCTGGAGAGAGGGAGGAGCCTGGAGGGGATCCGTGAGTGACGGGAATCCGGCCTCGTGTCCCAGCTGGGGAACGCCGTGGGCAGCTGGAAGCTGGGGGTGTTGGAGTGGTGCTGCCAGGTGGGATTCCCACAGGATAAATCCGCCTTCAAATGCCTTTTCCAAGGATTCCTGTAGTGAATCTGTGTGCCATTCCAGAGGTGTGTCCATGTTCCATCCCATCAGTGTATCCATGTGCCATTCCATCTATGTATCCGTGTTCCATCCCATCAGTGCTCCAGGTTCTATCCCATCCATCCATCCATCCATCCCTGTGCCATCCCATCATTCCATCCCCATGCCATCCCATCATTCCATCCCCATGCCATCCCATCATTCCATCCCTGTGCCATCCCATCATTCCATCCCCGTGCCATCCCATCATTCCATCCCCGTGCCATCCCATCATTCCATCCCCGTGCCATCCCATCATCCCATCCCTGTGCCATCCCATCATCCCATCCCCGTGCCATCCCAACAGTGATCCCTGTGCCATTCCGTTATTTTATCCCTGTGCCATCCCATCATCCCATCCCCGTGCCATCCCATCATCCCATCCCCGTGCCATCCCGTCATTCCATCCCCGTGCCATCCCGTCATTCCATCCCCATGCCATCCCGTCATTCCATCCCCGTGCCATCCCGTCATTCCATCCCTGTGCCATCCCGTTATTCCATCCCCGTGCCATCCCATCATTCCATCCCTGTGCCATCCCATCATCCCATCCCTGTGCCATCCCATCATTCCATCCCCGTGCCATCCCATCATTCCATCCCCGTGCCATCCCATCATCCCATCCCTGTGCCATCCCATCATTCCATCCCCGTGCCATCCCATCATTCCATCCCTGTGCTATCCCATTATTAGATCCCTGTGCCATCCCATCATCCCATCCCTGTGCCATCCCATCATTCCATCCCTGTGCCATCCCAACAGTGATCCCTGTGCCATCCCGTTATTCCATCCCCGTGCCATCCCATCATTCCATCCCCGTGCCATCTCCATGCCATCCCACCCTGGCTCAGCATTCCTGATCTCCACCTCCCTCTCTCCGCCAATCCCACCCGTGACCACAGCACGCCGATCCCTTCCTTCCCGGGAGGAGCCCCCGGATCCAGTCCCGTCCATCCCGAGCCGTTATCCCTTTTTATTGCGTTGCCGCGGCCCCGCGGCTCCGGCGGAAGATAAATTCCAGGGAGCGCGCGGTGCCGGAGCCGCCGGCGGGGCTCAGCGCTAACATTTACCCTGCGCCGGGGTCGATATCCCGCTGATCCCACTCAATCTGCTCCCTGTGCAAACCCCGCTCCGCCTCCCCCCGGATCAATCCCTCCTCCAAAGGTTACGTGAAGGTGGCCGGATTCTTCTAAGCTGTTTGCAGAGCCTCCGTTTGCTCTGCTAACACAGCCCGGAGCTGCTTCCAAGGATTCTGTTTGCCTTGGATTAGGGCTGTTTGCCCAAACACCTTCCCGAATCCAATCGAGGCCAGGCTTTCCAAACATTTGGGCACATCTGTCAATCAATAGCGGCAATCGGGTTCCTGATCCAAACAGCAAACTCGGCCAAATCCAATATTTATCCAAACTTTTACTGACTCGGGCTGGTTTTAAACAATCCCGAGCCACGGAGCAGCCGTTGGTGCCGAAAGGTCCTGGATAATGTGTAACTCCGGGCAAACAGAGCCCGATTCCAGCGAGGAGCGCAGCGAAACCAAACACTGGAATTATTGTGCCGCTTTTATTGCGGATGATTTGCTTAAATGCCCAGCGATTACCTGCTAATAAGGCCGGGGTTAATTAGGCGGGGCCTAAGAGGGCTTTGGCTGAGCCTCGCTCAAGGGCAGGGCGCAATTCCCGAACTTTGGCCCTCTTTGGGATGGGAGCGTGTTCAGGCAGGTGACTTGGGGGTGGAAAACACCTGAGTCCAGGCAGGAAAAAATAGGGAAAAACAAATCCTGGGAGGACTCCAGGCAAAGCCGGATTGGGACTGGAAACAAAGAGGGACAGGAGAAGCCAAATGTTTTTCGGGAGACGCTGCCAGGCGGGACTGGCCGGCCGGGAATTGGCCCAAGGAGCTGTCGTAAAAGCCGGAGCTGTTTTTCATCTGCAGCCCAAAGGAGCGGGAGGCGCCAGGAATGGCACCCAAACACGGGCAGGGCCTGGATCCAGCCCACCAAGGGGATCCGAGCAGGAAAAGGGATGGAAATGTCTTCCCAAAGTCATGGATTCATGGGATGGTCGGGGTTGGAAGGGCAGGGATGACTTTTAGCGTCCCATGGCGCTCCAAGCTCCATCCAGCCTGGTCTCGGACATTCCAGGGATCCAGGGGCAGCCACAGCAAAACTGGGAATTCCAGCCCAGCCCCTCCCCACTCTCCCTGCCAGGAATTCCTTCCCAGTATCCCATCCATCCCCGCCCTCTGGCAGTGGGAAGCCATTCCCTGTGTCCTGTCCCTCCAGCCCTTATCCCAATCCCTCTCCAGCCTTCTCCAGCTTGGAAGGAATCTGGAATCTTCCCACTTGCTCTCTGCCATTCCATAAATTACCAGATTCCACCGAAAGCTGCTGCCTGCAGGAGCATCCCCTTCATTCTTCCGATGTTTTCCCTCCCAAATTGTTCCCCAAGTGCCTTTATCCAATATTTATCCCCTCCGCCAGGAACAAAGCGCTGGAGACAGATAACGCATCCCAGCCATTGCTCCTGCCTGAATTCCAAATGCCGTTACTTAGGGAAAACATCGCTCCCTGCATCTTTCAGGTGTTCTTTGCTCTTGATCAGAGCCCGGTCAGGCTCCTTTCCCAGGAAAACGGCGGAACTGGAGCCTCTCACCTGGGAAGAGGCTTTTAGGGGAAGGATTGTCACTTGTCACGAGGATGGGTTTGGGTATCCAAAGGGAAAATTACGTGGATCGTCCTCTGTCCCACTTTTCTCCTTCCATACTCCAGGAATTAAAGACAACACTCTCCAACCTTTTTTAATTCCCATCCCATCCCATCCCATCCCTCCATCCCGATCAATGCTGGGAAGCACCAGAAGCCTGGGAATGGAGCCAAATCCCACCAAAAACCCTTGGAATGCCACCCGAGGTGCCGGGCAGGCAGCAGCGGTGCCGTTCCCAAGTGTTTACAGAGCGCACAATTCCATAGCCTTGGGATGTCCCGAGGATCCCGGAGCGGCACTGCCAGTGCTCTACCCCCCTACTCCTACGGGGTTTTCCCGCCGGCATTCCAGCGTTATCCCACCTATGGGATGGGATGGGATGGGATGGGATGGGATGGGATGGGATGGGATGCGATGGGATGGGATGGGATGCGATGGGATGCGATGGGATGGGGGTTGTCCTCACCGTTATCTCCGCCTTGTCCCGATGCTCCTCGGATCCCGCTGGGAACGCCCGGCTCCGTGGGAGCCGTGTTGGGAGCAGAGTCAATATTGGCTGAGCAAACACCGCCAGGAAAGAGCCGCTGTTTGCGGAGCCGCGGGATTCGGAGGCTCGGCTGCCACTTGGAAATCTGAATAATCCGAGGAATCTGGGGGTTTTCCGAGGCACAGAGTGGTTTTTATGGAGGGGAGAGCGGGCGGCTCCCAGGGAAGCTCCCGGTTGCTCCGCTCGGGGTTGGGATATGGGGGGTGGCTGCACCGTGAAATTCCTGACCTTGAATCCATAAAAAAATGTGGGAATCCACCAGAGCCAAGAGCTGAAGCAGGAGGTGGCGTGGAGTTATCCATGGAAAGGCAGCTCCCGGAGGAGCTGGGGTATCCCAGCAGTCCCGCAGCCGCTCTGGAGCGGTGTTCATCCAGTGACGGATCCCGGGAATGTCCCTGGGATAGTGGGAGGTGTCCCTGCCCATGGAATGGGATGGGATTTAAGATCCCTTCCCACTCAAACCATTCCAGGATTCTCCATGTCCGAGGAAGCTCCTCTGCTGTGCAGGGGGCGCCTGTTCCCGTTGGATTCCATTTGAATTCCCTGGATAACGGGAATGCTGCGAGCAGCCCCCCAGCTGGGGCAGAAGCTCCGAATTAAAATCCACTCTTAACCATAAATTTCCATAAATATTCCAAGATGGCCCTTCCCTTCTTTTCCACTCAGGTTTGTCTTTGGTTTAAAAAGCAGGAAAAGGGAAAAGGAAATCCAGGAAAAGAAAAAAAAGGAATACAAGGAGGCCTTGAGGAGAAGGGATTTGCCTGTTTGTTTTCCCATTTTTTCAGGGAGGAAAAGGGCTCAAATTAGGGAAAAAGGGATTGAATGAAAGGAAAAAAATGCTGGATTAACACCCGGAGGCCCTGGAGCCGTCACTTCCAACGCGTGAGATCCATGGATCCACCTCTGCCGGCTGCTGGACTGGGAAAAAAGGGGGAAAAAAGCCATTTTTTAGGGATGGCAACACGTGACAACCCCACAAATCCAGCCTGGAATTCCAATTGCGATGCCAATCCCTGCCTGCTCCTGTCCCCCAGTCCGGGAGGATCCCATGGGATGCACCCAGTCTTCCTGGGATGCTGGTTCCCACTGATTCCCAGATTCCCACTGATCCCCAGCCCTGGGATTTTAACCCCGCGGAGGCCGGAGCTCTGCCCTTTTCCAGCCGAACTCCTACAAATTCCCGCTTTCCACCCATCCCATTGTGCAGCGTTCCCTCAGAGCCCATCAGCTCCTGGCACCTCCCGGGTGTTTAATTCCCTTTGGATGAGGGAAATGGAAAAAGTGACCAACAATTCCACGCGTCCCAGGCCGCCCTTCGGAGCGGGTGTTTATGGAAAGCTCCCGTGCCAACCTCTCCCCATTTTTCCTGCTGCTCTGGCACCGGGAAGGACAAATATTTATATTCCAGCCTTTTCCGATTGTTTCCATGCTGAAGCGCTTTCCAAGGAGCTCTTCATGTGGTTCCAAGGATTTGCCGTTAATTTTCACTTCCAATTGGATCCAGCTTTCCTCCAGGGTTTCAAAGTTGGGAAGGGTTTGTTTTGGGAATGTGGTGCTGGATTGGCACCGCTCGGGCGGTGGGACTGTCGCATTCCTGTTTTATTTAAAGGATAATTAAGGTTGGAATATTTTATTCCCGGCCCCTGGGAGTGTTCCAGGCCAGGTTGGAGCAAGCTGGATTAGCGGGAGGTGTCCCTCAGAGGATGGAATGGGATGAACCTTAAGGTCCTTCCCCAAAACAATTCCATGATTAAAATATTGTTCCTCCTCTGGAGAAATTGATTCAATGGGAAAATCCAGGTGAGTGTCCCTCCAGCAGCTCCAAATCCTGGGAAAAGCTCCATGGGATGCTCAGGCTCATCTGTCCCATCCCATCCCATCCCATCCCATCCCATCGCATCCCATCCCATCCCATCGCATCCCATCCCACCCATCCCATCCCATCCCATATCCCATATCCCATATCCCATATCCCATATCCCATATCCCATATCCCATATCCCATATCCCATATCCCATATCCCATATCCCATATCCCATCCCATATCCCATATCCCATATCCCATCCCATATCCCATATCCCATATCCCATCCCATATCCCATATCCCATCCCATATCCCATATCCCATCCCATATCCCATATCCCATCCCATATCCCATATCCCATCCCATATCCCATCCCATATCCCATATCCCATATCCCATCCCATATCCCATCCCATCCCATCCCATATCCCAATATCCCATCATATCCCATCCATATCCCATCCATATCCCAATATCCCAATATCCCAATATCCCAATATCCCAATATCCCAATATCCAAATTCCAATATCCCAATATCCCAATATCCCAATATCCCATCCCATCCCATCCCATCCCGTCCCATATCCTGTCCCATATCCCTATCCTGTCCTATATCCCATATCCCATATCCCATATCCCATATCCCATATCCCATATCCCATATCCCATATCCCATATCCCATATCCCATCCCATCCCATCCCCTTTCCCTCCTCTCCGCCTCTCTTGGGACAGCAGGAAGAAGGGAAGCGGCTCCCTGATCCCTCACTTCCACATTTAATAAAGGGAATAAAAGTTCAGGAACCTGGGGGAAATCCCGAACAATTCCCGGCCTCCAGCTGTTTCATTACCTTGACTTTGCAAACATTCCGGCAGCTCCCCACACCTTCCCTGGCTCACGGTCCGATCCCAAAAATCCCAGGAATCCCGGCTGGATCCACCTGCCCTCGTTCTGCTCATCAGGGATGTGCCTGGAAGTGGCTCCGCTCCCGGGAAAACGCAGTGGATTTGACCCGGAATGGTTGGTAGGAAGAGAAAACCTCTCCAGGGCTTTTCGCCTACCGGAATCCAGGGATTATCGGATCCATTCCTTCCAGGATTCGATCCCACCTTGCCTGTCCAGGTGCTTTTCCTTGGTGAGTTGGGGTCGGGATTGGGGCAGCACCGGAGCTCGGCTCCGTCTCCTCAGGCCATTCCCATTCCCAGTTTCGGGAGCTGGGAGTGGATCATAGATCCCAAGGTTATTCCCTGAGCTAATTCCAATGCCTGGCAGGTGCCGGAGCTTTGGGATGCGGGAGCTTTGGGCTCGCCGAATTATCCTTGGATTTTAAGCGGATTACGGCGGCTCCGGAGCGGCGTTTGTTGGATTTCCCCACGCTCCTCGCTTGCTCAGCGGCTCCCAGAGTCAACACGGGCCTGATCAAACATTCCCGACTCCTCCCACCGCCCCTTTCCCAAAGATCCGCTCCCAGGAACGGGGCAGGGAGCTGGGAATGCGCTGGCCTGGCGGCACAGAGGAATTTGGGATTATCCGGAGCCAGGGAAACCGGGCTGGAGGTGTGGCCCTGCTCGGGGATGTCACCGCAGAGGGGACACGGCACTGGCACTCCGGGAAACATCCTCAGGGATTGGGATTGGGATTGGGATTGGGATTGGGATTGGGATTGTCCGTGTGGCCGGGACGGACACAGAGAGTGGGAATGACCGGAGGGAGGGAAGGGATGTGTCCGTCTGTCCCTGAGCTCGTGCTTGGAAAAATGTCCCTGTCCCTGCCTGTGGCACAGGGAGGGGAGCAGGATTCCATGGAGCAGGGTTTTTATGGAGCAGGATTCCATGGAGCAGGGTTTTTATGGAGCAGGATTCCATGGAGCATTCCCAGACCTGCAGAGCTCCTGGAACTCGGGAGGACAAAAGTCCCTGTCCCTGCCTGAGGCACCAGGACAGGAGCAGGATTTTAGGGAGAAGGATTTTTATGGAGCAGGATTTTTACGGAGCAGGATTGCATGGAGCAAGATTTTTATGAAACAGGATTCCATGGAGCAGGATTTCATGGAGCAGGGTTTTTATGGAGCAGGATTCCATGGAGCAGGATTTCATGGAGCAGGGTTTTTATGGAGCAGGATTCCATGGAGCAAGATTTTCATGAAACAGGATTCCATGGAGCAGGATTTGATGGCGCAGGATTCCATGGAGCTCGGTTTTTATGGAGCAGGAATTCACAGAGCAGGATTCCATGGAGCAGGATTCCATGGAGCAGGATTTCATGGAGCAGGATTCCATGGAGCAGGATTTCATGGAGCAGGATTCCATGGAGCAGGGTTTTCACGGAGCATTCCCAGACCTGCAGAGCTCCTGGAACTCGGGAGGACAGAAGTCCCTGTCCCTGCCTGAGGCACCAGGGCAGGAGCAGGATTTTTAGGGAGAAGGATTTTTATGGAGGAGGGTTTTTATGGAGCAGGATTCCATGGAGCAGGATTTCATGAAGCAGGGTTTTTATGGAGCAGGATTCCATGGAGCATCCCAGACACTCCGAGCACCTGGGGCTTGGCGTCCTTTGGTCAGTGCCTCATCCCTAATTAGAGTAATTAACTCTTGGAGCAGCCTCTGGATGATCGCTCTGGAATTGATGATTCCCATGGGAATCCCTGGAGCATTCTGTCAGTCTGAAGCCATTCCCTGTGTCCTGTCCCTCCATCCCTTATCCCAAATCCCTCTCCAGCTCTCCTGGAAAGCTCTGGAAGTGGCTCCATTCTCCCTGGAGCTCCTCCCGGCCGGAATCCACCTTCCCATGGCCAACCACAAACCCTGAAAAAATCCATAAAAAAAACCAGGAAGCAACCAACCAACCCCTCCAGCGCCCCGGGAACATCAATTCCCGAGGATTGGCAGGGAATGAAAGCATTCCCTGCTCATTCCCTGCTCCCTGCCAGTGCCGGGCCGAGGAGCAAAATCCCAGCCCCGCTCCTGCCATGCATCGCTAATGAGCCAAGAGCCCCGAGGAGCCGCAGCTTTCCCTCATTCCCACTTTGGAGCCGCATTCCCGCTTTCCCGTGTTCCCTGGCACATCCATGAATATATATTGACCTTATTAGAGCAGCGGCTGCCGCTGCCAGCAGCGCCCGGGCCTCGTTTGCACAAATTAAAGCTGTCAGCGGGTAATTCATGGAGCAGCGGGAACGCAGAGCGGCGCTCGGCACCGGAACGGCCGGGATTGGGAAGGGTGGGGAAAGGGGATGGGTTGGGAAAGGGGATGGGTTGGGAAAGGGGATGGGTTGGGAAAGGGGATGGATTGGGAAAGGGGATGGGTTGGGAAGCAGGTAGGGAAAGGGTGATTGGGATGATGGATGGATTGAAAGGGATGGATTGGGGATGGATTGGAAGGGATGATGGGTAAAGGTGGGAAAGGGATGGATTGGGAAGGTGATGGATTGGGGATGGATTGGGAAAGGTAGGGAAAGGGTGATGGGAAAGGGGATGGGGGAAGGTGGGAAAGGGGATGGATTGGGGAAGGCAGTAGTGAAGATGGATTGAGGATGGATTGGAAAGGGATGGATTGGGGATGGATTGGAAGCAGGTAGGGAAAGGGGATGGATTGGGGATGGATTGGGAAAGGGGATGGATTGGGAAGCAGGTAGTGAAAGGGGATGGATTGAGGATGGATTGGGAAAGGGGATGGATTGGGGATGGATTGGGAAAGGGGATGGATTGGTAAAGGTAGGGAAAGGGGATGGATTGGGAAGCAGGTAGGGAAAGGAGACGGATTGGGAAGCAGGTAGGGAAAAGGGATGGATTGGGAAAGGTGATGGATTGGGGATGGATTGGGAAGCAGGTAGGGAAAGGGGATGGATTGGGGATGGATTGGGAAGCAGGTAGGGAAAGGGGATGGATTTGGGATGGATTGGGAAAGGTGATGGATTGGGAAAGGTGATGGATTGGGGATGGGTTGCCAAAGGTAGGGAAAGGGGATGGATTGGGGGGATAAACATCCTGCTCGGAATGGGAGTGGCCTGGATTAGGAAAGGTAGGGAAAGGGGATGGATTGGGAAAGGTGATGGATTGGGGATGGATTGCCAAAGGTAGGGAAAGGGGATGGATTGGGAAGCAGGTCGGGAAAGGGGCTGGATTGTGGGATAAAACATCCCACTCATGTTGGGATAGTGGAGTTCAAGTGAGGTTGGGAATTTTTTCAGTGGGTTCTTGCTTGGGATTATTTTTTTCCCTTTCCCTCTTTCCCTTCCTCCCTTTCCTCCTTTCCTTCTCTCCTTTTTCCTCTCCCCCTTTTCCTCTCCCCCTTTTCCCTCCTCCTTTTCTCTTTTGACCTTTCCCTTCCTCCCTTTCCCTTTCCCTTTCCCTTTCCCTTTCCCTTTCCCTTTCCCTTTCCCTTTCTGTTTCCCTTTCCCTTTCCCTTTCCCTTTCCCTTTCCCTTTCCCTTTCCCTTTCCCTCCCTCCCTTTTCCCCTTTCCCTTTTCCCCTTTCCCTTTTTCCCTTTCCTTTCCTCTCTTTCCCTTCCCTGGGTTTTCCCCCTTGGGATGCTTCCATTCCTGTATCCAGGTGGGATCTCTGTATCCACCTCCTTTCCCTGGAAGTGGCAGTGTGGGACAGACAGGGAGAGGAACCCAGGGAAGTGCTGGAATTTTTGCTGGGTGGATCCTAGAACAGAACCTTGGAATGGTTTGGGATCTTTAGGATGATCCCATTCCATGGGCAGGGACCCTTCCCACTCTCCCGGGGTGCTCCAGCCTCTCTTTCCAGGGACAGCGCATCCAGGATTTCATTCTCCTCCTTTTCCCTGAGGTGGGAAAAGAGGCACAAACCCCAAACCTGCGGCTCCCAAATCCCTCCAATCCCAGCGGATCCAAACCCCTCCCTGCTGGAGCCACCCCTGGTCCCGCGCTGATCCCTGCCGAGCTCCGGGGTTGGATTCGTGCCCAGGGATTTCCAGCCAGGGCTAAATTTGTCCCGCGGGCACTCGGGAGCAGCGACAGGCGCGAGGGGAGGGCAGAGCCTCCCTTTTCCAGAGCCAGGAAGAGGGGCTGGGAAAAGCTTTCCCGCTGGATTAGCACCCGGAGGCCCTGGAGCCGTCACTTCCAACGCGTGGGATCCATGGATCCACCTCTGCCGGCTGCTGGACTGGGAAAAAAGGGGAAAAAAAGCCATTTTTTAGGGATGGCAACACGTGACAATCCCACAAATCCAGCCTGGAATTCCCTTTATGAACACCCAACTCCGTGGCTGTCCCAAAAGCTGGAATTCCCAGTTTTCCAGCAGCCTCTGGGGTTATTTACAGCAGGAATGGGAGTTGGCGTTTTCCTTCTCCAGGAAATTCGGGAAGGGGATGAATGAGCTCAGTGTGAAGGGACGGGATTCTGTGGATTTCTGTGGGAATTCGGAGGGGGATTAGCGCCTCTCCCGCATTCCCGGGCGGGCTGGCAGCTGCTGGAGCAGGGAAAGAACCCCAGGAAGCTCCAAATTCCAGAATTCCCCACCAGCCCTGGATCCAGGACGCGGAGCTGCCAAAACTCCGCTCATTCCAGGCGTGAGGAGTGGGATAACGGGAGCAGAAGCAGCGGGAATGGGATGGGAGCACCCTCTGGAGAGGGATTCGATATTTATGGGATCAGCTCTTCCTCCTCCGTGATTCCTGCTTTTCCCAGAGATGTCAACACAGGGATGGGTTTGGATCCAGCCCTTGCCGTGCATTTCCAGGTGAGACCCTCTGGGAATTGATTCCTTTCGGAAAAACCGGGATGCAGCACGGGAATAAACGCAGGAATTGCTGTGGGGGAATGGTTGGAGCCCATGAGCACAAAGGGCTTTTCCAACCTGAACCATTCCAGCTTCCATGGTTTTTCCTCCTCCTATCCCAGGGATATTAGGACAGGAATAAGTTTTGATCCAGCTCTGTCCTTCCAGAATCCTCCAGCATTCCATCCTCTCCAGCTGGTCCCAAATTCCCCTCCAGCATCCCAGTCATGGAGCTGGGAATCATTCCTGTTGGAGTTGGTGCAGGGCCAGAGGGATTTTTCCTCTGGATTTGATCTCTGGATTTTTCCTCTGGCTTCCTTCCTCAGGAATTTTTCCCTCAGGATTTTTAACTCAGAAATTTTTTTCCTCAGGATTTTATCCTCTAGGATTTTTCCTCAGGATTTTATCTTCAGGAATTTTTTCCTCAGGATTTTTTCCTCTAGGATTTTTCCTCAGGATTTTTCCTCAGGAATTTTTTCCTCAGGATTTTATCCTCTAGGATTTTTCCTCAGGATTTTATCTTCAGGAATTTTTTCCTCAGGATTTTATCCTCTAGGATTTTCCCTCAGGATTTTTTCCCTCAGGATTTTTTCCTCAGGATTTTATCATCAGGATTTTTCCTCAGGAATTTTTTCTTCAGGAATTTTTCCCTCAGGATTTTTAACTCAGAAATTTTTTTCCTCAGGATTTTATCCTCAGGAACTTTTTCCTCAGGAATTTTTTCCTCAGGATTTTATTCTCTAGGATTTTTCCTCAGGATTTTTTCCCTCAGGATTTTTCCCTTGGGATTTTTCCTCAGGATTTTATCGTCAGGATTTTTCCTCAGGAATTTTTTTCTTCAGGAATTTTTTCCTCAGGGTTTTCCTCAGGCTCTCGGCGGCAGCGGGATGTGCTGGATAAGGCTGATTCCCTGAGCTCCCGGCCCTTTCCCACCCAAGGATGAATTCCAGGAGCTCTGATCTCCGGGATTTTGCTCCCGTTTTTCCAGCTGCTGCCATTCCAAGTGTCCACAGCGGCTCCGGCTCCCCGGATACGCCTTTGGAGCAGCTCCTCCAGAAAATCCAGCAGAGCCATCCGGGATTTTCCGCTCTCGGATGGATGATTGGATTCGAGCGCAGGGCCTGGAAACACCGAGGCGCCCAGGGCCAGAATCCAGGAGGATTCCAGGCAGGAACAGAGCCATTCCCGGCTGGAAGGGAGTGCCTTGTCCCCGTTATCCCACAGCTGCCCCTCTGGAATTCTCGTGGTCAGTTTTGGGATGGAATTCCTCGTTTTTCCTGCTCTGTTTGATCCCATATTTTAAAACTTCCCTTCAAGAGCTGCAGGATTTCCTGGATGTCCTTTGGATCCGTGAGGATCCTTCAGGATAGCCCAGAATCCCAATGATTCATTAGAAGTGGGATAATGGTGGCATTTCCGATGGAAAAATGGGATTGCTCGTGCTGGAGAAGGGAAGGATCCAGGGAGACACCTTGGAGCAGCTTCCAAAGGGTTCCAGAAGAGCTGGAGAGGGATTGGGATGAGGGATGGAGGGACAGGAAACAGGGAATGGCTTGGGTTGGAAACCGGGAGATTTGGGTGGGATATTGGGCAGGAATTCCTGGCTGGGATGGAATCCCCGGAGAAACTGCGGCTGCCCCTGGATCCCTGGAATGTCCCAGGCTGGATGGGATTGGTGCCCCTCTCATTCCCCTCCTGGAGCACCTGGGGCAGAGCCAGAGGTCGAGTTTTCCACGGCTGCACCTTCCCAAAAACATTCCCTTAGCATTATCCTGGGATAACCCAACACATCCGGGGAAATCCCCGCCTTTCCCCGCTTTTCCTGCCCCTCTGGAGCGGAGCTCCGGCCGTGCCGAGGCCGGGCTGGTTCCGGGGTGGGCTGCGGCTCCTGGGGATTCTGGCAGCTCTGCTTCCCATCCATCTTCCTGAGGATTTCCAGGGCCTCCCGTGCCAGCTGCCTCCCTGCATCCAGCCCCTTTTCCGTGCAGTAGCCTGGGAAAATATTGAATCCATGCCCAGAGCAACACCGGAATATGAAAGGGGAAACTTTCAGATGTTTTGTAACTCCCTTTTTTTTTTTTCTTTTTTTTTTCCCTCTTCCCAGGATCTGCCAACTCTTAATTTTTCCAGTTTGGAATAAGAGCCTCGGAACCATCTGTTTGCTGTCAACCGATGTTTGTTTGGAAAGGGATTTGATGGATTTTTTCCAGCTCGCACTCCTGTTCTCCCGCCCGCTTTACTGAGCTCCATAAACGCCAGCTCCGGCAGGTTTTGGTTTTATTTTGGGAGGGTTGGGGGAGTTTTGATTTAGGATTTAATCAAAAATGGAGCCGTCAGTGTCTTTAATCAATGGGAATGGAGATCAAAACCAAAGGGACGGGAGTGAGGAATGAAATATTTAATGGATCCCTTTGAAAGCGTCTGATTCCCGACCTAATGGCTACCAGGGATCATTAGGAAAAACTTCTCTCCCCTCCCCAAAAATATAACCTCCAAAAAGAGCTCGCCGTGGGTTTTAAAGATAAAAAGGCAAATCGAGGCTTGAAAGCAATCCCAGCCTCTTATGCCATTAAATATTAAAAACAAAGCAGCGCCGGCGGCTCCGGGGCTGCCGGAGCTCCCAGCAGCAGGGATTGGTGTCCAAAGAGCCTTTTGCTCATCCCGGTTTGGGCTGTGGGGATGGAGCCTGGGTTGGGCTGGGCTCTCGGGGACGGTGGAGCAGGCATTCCCTGCCCGAGGGGAGGCATGGATTTAGGCTGGGAATAAACCAGGGAATGGGGGGAAGCGCAGCCGTGATTCCCCTGGCAACGCTCCATCCCCAAAGCTCCATCCCTCCAACTCTTCATCCATCCCTCCATCCCTCCATCCATGGATCCCTCCATCCCTCCATCCCTCCCTCCATCCATCCCTCCATCCATGGATCCCTCAATCCATCCATCCCTCCATCCCTCCCTCCATCCATCCATCCCTCCAACTCTTCATCCATCCATCCATCCCTCCCTCATCCATCCATCCATCCCTCCATCCACCCATCCACCCATCCACCCATCCACCCATCCACCCATCCCCTCCATCATCCATCCATCCATCATCCATCCTCCATCCATCCATCCATCCATCCCTCCTCATCTCATCCCTCCATCCATCATCCCTCATCCATCCCTCATCCATCCATCCATCCATCCATCCATCCATCCATCCCTCTCCATCCATCCATCATCCATCCATCCATCCCTCATCCATCCATCCATCCATCCATCCATCCATCCATCCCTCCATCCATCCTCCATCCATCCATCCTCCATCCATCACCTTCCCTCCATCCATCCCTCCATCCATCCATCCCTCCCTCCATCCCATCCTCCATCCCCTACATCCAATCCATCCATCATCCTCCTCCATCCCTCCACCATCATCCATCTTTGAGCTGTGCCCGTGAGGACAACCCCTCCTCCAGGAGCCTCTTCCTGTCCTCCAGGACACCAGTGGATTAAAAGAAGTATTTTGTGGCTGAAGATTAATTCTACTGTTTATTTTCATAAGCAATTCTATGAAGTTTCAAAAATTATATTTTAGCTCTTCTCTCCCATGAGAGCTCCGAACACTTGGAAGGTATTGGAGACTGAAGAGAATCATAATAAAATAGCTTTGACCTTGGATTAAAAATTTGCCAAGGTGACAGAGAAGCACATGGATCAATTACAACTCGTACACAAGATGCAAAAGCTGCAGTTGGTTAAAATTTTAAGAATCCAGGACCAAAGAATCTTGCCAGTAATCACAGCCAGATCCACAGCCCTATGTCAGCTGCTCTTTTCAGTACACTTTGGTTTTTTAAAAAAACAACCAAAGGTGTGCAAGCTCAGGATCACTGAACACTCCTCCTGCAGGTATCCAGAATCTTCAGGCATCCAAGGACACTTGAGAAGCATCCACTTGCAGGATTCAGAGCAAGGCACCAGGGATGAGAGGGAATTTGGGGGCAGGGGAAAGTCCTGCTTTGTCAGAATATTCCTGGGGTTTTTTTCCAGAGCTTTTAATTTCCTTAGAGCAATTCTCATTCCCGTTTGGCAGAGCTGCACCCCACTCAGAGCCTGTAGGAGGAGAAAGAATAAAATATGTGGGATCCTCGTTTCTCACACAGAGAGAACAAAGCACAGAGACAGACAAGTTGGTGCCATCACTGTGGTGACAGTGACAAAACAATGTCTTTTTCGGAGCTGATTTTACAAGATAATATAAAGCTTTCAAAACAAAGCATTGTAAGTGCTCCTGAAACACAAATAGAAGTGGTTTATAACCTCTCCAGCCCTGCAAAGTGGTTCTTGCTATTTAAAATATGGCTGTGCTTAATGTTGCATACTTTCAGATCACAAATTATGATTTGCTTTAAGTGGCTGCTGCGTTTGCTCCCCTTTTGTTCCACAGAGGACAATTTTGGAATTCATTAACTTTTCAGGGTCTGAGAGGAATATTTGTACAGCATTCCAAAGGGTGCTTGGTTTGCTCTGAAGAGACCTAACCCAGGCCCTGAAGGGGTCCATTTTTAATGGGATTTTATATGTGACATTAACAACAGGCTTGGGGCAGCGAAGCACAAAGCTGACGAGGTGCTGGCATAAAATGTGCTTTCTTCAGGTTGGATTAATGTGTTTTAGCTCCTTGAGTCCTCCTGCAGCAGAAACTCTTCCCAACACACTCCTGTGCCTGAAAGGGAGCTGTGACAGTGAGGAAAATCATCCTGCCCCATTTGGGGGGAGTTTTCCTGACCCTCTGGGTTGTGCACGTCCATCACCCTCTGCTTTCTGCTCTGCTGCCACTACAAAGAGCCTCTCACCAGCACCTCAGGGGTCCTTCTCAAAGGGCACTTGGCACAAGGCTGGTCTCAAAGGCCAGGTGTGCCCAAATTCCACCTGAATTACTGCTGGATTTAGGGTGGGAAGGAAGTCTGGAGCTCTCTAATCCAGCCTGCTCAAAGCAGGAAGAACTTGAAGTTTGCACACTCGGCAGCTCACAGCCAAAATTTTTGAGTATCTTCAAGGTTCTCCCAGTGTGTGTTGTAGTGTTTGGTCACTGCCATGGTCAGGTCAAAATCCTCTTGTGCAACATTTACTCAGAATTTAAGTCCTTTGAGTAGGAAATGGGACTTGTCTGGGCATTTTCTTTCATTTTGAGAAACCTTTGAGACATCAATAGGGCTGCAAAGCCAAGACAACACCAACCACTTTTATTATTAAGGTTCTTCTGAAAATAAAAAAGAATAAAAAAATAGATAAAACAGATTAGAAAAGAAGGATTTAAATGCAAATCTTGCCTTGCTACTCTTCCCTTTCAGAAGAGCAAGCTATTGATTCCTGGTTAGAATTCAGCCAATTTACCCATCCAATTGATGCTCAGATTTTGGGGTTACAGAAGAAATCTCAAGAAACTTTGTCATGGAAATCAACACAGTCAAAAAACCTTCGCCATTAATAAAAGTATTTGAAGAGCATTTGAGAGAATGTGTTAATTTTATAAGGAAAAGGAGAACCTGGTATTGAAAAAAGATCTATAACTCTTAATTTTTAATCTTCTGACTCTGCATTAGAACGTCATTGAAAACAAAAAGATGAGAATAAATTAATGCTACCTCTGACCATTTAATTCTGTAAATGAAAACCAATTTTTGTGCTAATGTATTTTGTCTGGCTGCAGAACTACGTGGATGTCTTCTGTCTTGATAAATTTCAGAGATGAGTTTTATGATGACTCCTGGGTTTATAACAGAATTTTTAGAAGATAGCTCTGGATGAACAAGTGCGTTTACTATGAATGGTTCTCCTCCCCTCATCTCCCCTCATCTTCAGCAGATTTGTCTGAAGTCACTGTAGGGAATATCTATTACAAAACTGCCTACAACTTTAAAAACATTTATCATGTCAACAGCTCTTGGAGACAGAAAGGAGTTTTTTTTCTCTGTTGGTTTCAAGAGAGTGATGAGGTTGGTGCTCAGTAACCTGCCAGGTGTTTTACTTGGACTGAGAAGTGAATTAAAAGCAGGATTCCCATGTCCTGATGGCAAGAACATTTTCCTCTGTGTATCAGAGAGGGGAACCCTCTGCCCTCTGGTGTGTCTGTGTGTGCTGAGGATGAGTAAGGATGAAAGGTTTATGCTTTGGGGCACAAAGTATCCTTCCTGTGCTGATTAAAGACCTTTTGGTTGTTTTTTACAGGAGAATTCTTCCCTTCAATCTGTAAATTCCCATTTGGGTGTCTGTGCATGGAGCAGCACATACATATTCATCCTCACATCCTGTCTGAATCTTCTGCTGTGCCACGTGTGTTTAAATTACATGGCAGCTCTGCATCACCTTTTTCTCAGTTAAATAACAGTGAAATTCTCATTAGTGCAGGGGTTATAAGGTTTTGAAATGTCAAAAAGGCAAGATGGAGCTGGTAATTGATTAACCTGAGGTGGTGCAAAGCTTCACCCTCAAACACCCGATGTTTCGTGGATTTAAAGATGTATTGAGTTGTCTAGTGACTAAGGAGAGAATTAAATCCAAAATTTTCTTTACTCAGAAGTTTTTCCTTGAGAAAAGAATATTATTTGAAAATTAACTAACTGCTAATACACTGAATATGTTGCCTGTATAACTATTGCAGCTCCTCTGAGATAAATGTTTTAAATAAACAAAAAACCCAACATTTTTTTGCTCATTGTTTCACCTACCTAGACAATAAATATCAAAATCTGTAGCTTAGAAAGAGGTATTTTATGTAAAAATCAACTGCACTGTAGATATGCATAAATGAAAGGAACAGTAAAACATGTTTTTAGCAACCCACTCAGTTCAGTAACATATGTTAGGCAGGGTATATGGACATATGTTATGTCAGCCAAGGGGGGAGTTTCGGAGTGAAACCAAAATCCTTGGAGGTAATGGTTCTGCTCCCTGTTCTGTGCTGAATTCCAGAAGGGAAGGATGGGGAGAGCACCAGAACCACTTCCTGAGGTCTCCTGTGATGTCCCAGAGATTGGGTAAAATGTCCAGGAGACCAGATCAGCTGAAAACACCAATTCACTACCAGGCTGAAATGTTTAGATCTGCTCAAAGGGATGGACTGTGGGTTGGTTTCTTTTTTTTTTCCAGTATTGGAGAATTGCCAAAACTAACAGAAATTTATCAGGAAGAACACGAGGTCTGTTGAGTTATCATTTACATAGGTGCAAAACCTCATTACAACACTACTGTTGTGTTGATCTAATTAAAAGCTGGTGTTGCTCTGATGACCTTTAATAAATTCTGTTACATGTCTTTCATGCAGATAAAACTTGTGTTCTCTGATTTTGTCATTTAGGACCAGGAGCACTTGACCAAGGCACTTCTGGACATGTACAGGAAAGAGATGCAGGAAAAGACCTGAAAATCATAATGGGTGTGAAAATTATTCTAGAAACACCAGTGATGCTCATATTGTGGAAAAAGGAAGAAACCTAATAAAACAAGAGTTGTGCTTTTATAAAAGCACACAAACACAGCACCCTTCTTTTCTTTTTCAAAGAACACCATTGCAGGTGCAATTTTGCAACTAGAAAAATGCAAAGGGAGGATTCCGTGGTTACCTAATTTTGTCATCCATTACATCCCTCTGTTTTGAAATTGGAAAATCGCATCTTGCGTTTCTTCTTGCAGGAGCTCTGTGACATTCCTGGCCTCTGTTGGAGAGCACTCCCTAAAAGAGTTCATTTTGCATCTTCCTCCCTCCTGCTTTCTGTGCATGTTGTTCAAAATAATCAACTTTCTTATGGATTTAATTACCAGTCTCATTGATACGGCGCTCTTTCTTTGAAATATAAATGTAGTTAATTTTTGCAACACCTCTTTGAGGTGAGCACAGGCTCCCTGAGTGACTGGGCTTATTTTGGTGAGAAGCTGAAGGACAGGAAGATGAATCTACTAAATATATCTACTAACTGTGCATCCTCATTTTGGGACCTGTAATAAAAAGGAGGTCAGAATAAAAGTCATGGTCTCACCTGACCTTAAACTGTATTGAATCAAAGAAACATTAAAGTTGTAACTCTCACATCATCAGGTCAAATCATCAACCCGGCACCACCACCAGGTTTACCACTAAAATATGTCCTCACCTGCTACATCCACACAATTTTTGAACACTTCCAGGGATGGTGACTCCACCACTGGCCTGGGCAGCCTGTTCCAATGCTTGACAATCCTTTCCATGAAGAAGTTTTCCCTAATATCAAATTTAATTCTCCCCTGGCACAACTTCAGGGCATTTCCTCTCATCCTGCCACTTTTTTCTTGGGATCAGAGATTGAAACCTTCTTGCAGGTGGTTGTAGAGGGTGAGTATTTCCTGCTTCAGCCTCCTTTTCTCCAGGCTGAGCCCCACCCCAGCTGCTCCTGGAGTTCCAGGCCCTCTGTTTCCCTAAATCTCTTTCTTGTAATGAGGAGAAAAGGCCAGGGCTGCTCATTAAATCCTACCTGGATATCTTTATATGGAAAATAGGTTTCAGACAGATGCAAAAGTTGTTTTTGAGGTAGCAGGACACAGGTCAGCTCTACACCAGACTGTGTAGGGGATCAAGGTGGGGCTCAGCTTCTTTTCCCAGGGAACAAGTGAGAGAACAAGAGGAAATGGCCTCAAGCTGTGCCAGGAGAGGCTCAGGTTGGGCATCACAAGGAATTTCTTCATGGAAAGGGTGGTCAGGCATTGAAGTGGCTGTTCTGGGAGGTTTGGAGTCCCCATCCCTGGAGGTGTCCAAGGAAGGCCTGGATGTGGCACTCAGTGCTCTGGGCTGGTGACAAGGTGGGGATTGGGCACAGGTTGGACTCGATGACCTTGGCTTTTCCAATCTAAATGATTCTGTGAAGAAAGAAGCAACTTTGCACCTGCCTGCCATGCCATGTGATCCTGAGAATCCCGTGGGTCTGGCAGCTGTAGAATGAGATGTTTCTCATTTCACTCCTCACAAGGTGCTGTGGGAATGGAAGAGCACTGGGACTACAGCTGAAAAGGAGCAGGTGGGGGATGCCAGCTAGGGCCTGAGCAGATAAAAACGGTTCAAAGAGTGGAAGGCAGCAATCCCTGTGGTTTATTCCTGACTCCCAGCCTGATGATTGCTGTGAACAGAGCTTTAAGTGGAGTCTGTGAGCAGGAGCTGTTCCCTGCCTGCCTTGGTGCACACTGACCTGTGCTGCTCCTGCCCTGCCTCCAGCTGCGGGCAATGAAACCCAGCCAAAACAAATCACACACACACAAATGTACCTGCCCCAGGCTGTGCCCAGGGAAATGAAAATCCTGCTCAACTCACCCAGGAGGCACAGAACTCTGAAACATGAATATTCAATATTATCTCTAGCTTAATGCTCGGCAGAAAGGACCCTGAACACTTTGAGGGCAATGCAGGCATATTTTGTTCCATCTCTAGTCCAAACGACTTAGTTGATAGCTGAGGTTAATTTAAAAATGCAGATTGAAGTAATTATTTAGTCTTTGATTCAATATTGATTAGGCTATGCTAGGCATAAACTGAGTTGTTTTCTGGAAGTGCCACAAACACAATGAAAAGCAATTATTAGAGTAAGCTTTTCTTCTAATTCAATCTCAGCTTGAAGACCCCAAATGAATGGGGTGAAGGATTTAAGTGGTACATTGGGTTTGTGTGACAAGGTTTTGGTAGAGGAGAGGCAGCAACTGCATCAACTGATCTCAGTGTAGGGCAGGCTTTCCTCCCCTTGGATAGTTTGTACGACTTTCCTGAATGTTAAAGTATGAATTCCTGACTGGATGTCGCATTCCAACCACGGCAGTGTGCTTCTCAAAGGTAATAACAACTTTCTG
>JAVTVJ010000493.1:0-11647 GCA_034509425.1 Eopsaltria australis
GTCCTGTGGGGTCTGTGGGTCACTCTGGAGGTATGGGCGGATTGCTCTCGCCGGGATCCACCGGGGACCTGCTGTTGTAGAAACACACCCATACCCTCTTCCCCATACAATCAGCTCGACTGGACCTTTAATCTGACCATTTTCCGGATCCTTGAACAGCACAAGAGGTTTTTCTGCCAATTTCATCCTGGCCGAATTTGTGAAATGTCTAAAGACGGGGGGGAAGGCTCCGAATCAGTACAATTTAGAAAATTTAAGGTAAACAACGCCTTACAGAGTCGCTCAATGGGCGTCTTTTCCTCTGTTCCTCCCCGCTGCTGCTGCTCAAGGATGCGTTTAATCTCCTGATGTTTCCTTTCAACTATAGCTTGGCCAGTTGGGGAATGGGGTATGCCGGTGGTGGTATGGCTAACTCCCCATTCCTGTAAAAATTTTTTAAAACTAGCTGAAACATAACAAGGTCCATTATCAGTTTTTATAGACTTTGGCACTCCTAAAACAGAAAATGCCATTAGAAAATGTTTTTTAACGTCTTTTGCCTTTTCTCCGGTGTGAACCGACGCAAAGGTGGCACCAGAAAATGTGTCAGTTGATACATGAATATATTTAAGACGACCAAAAGGTGCATAATGGGTTATGTCTGCTTGCCATACCTCGTTAGACTGGAGACCTCGGGGATTGACCCCAGCGTTAAAGGCAGGAATCTGATGTTTCTGACAGGACGGGCATGTTGCCACTATGGCCCTAGCCTGCTCCGAGGACAGGTTAAACATCCTACGGAGGGCAGGGGCATTTTGATGGTAGAATTGGTGGCTTAAACGTGCCTGTGCCACAACGTCAGGAACTGAACAATTGTGCACAGACATCGCTAATGCATCAGCTCTCTGATTACCTTCTGCGATGTACCCGGGTAGGTTGGTGTGTGACCTTGTGTGCATTACAAAGAAGGGATGCTTGCGGTGGGAAAGGAGCTGTAACAAAGATGCAAGCAACCCAAAAAGTCTTTGATGACTCACCTCTTTCAATAGAGAATGTTCAATCCTGGAAACAATCCCCGCTACATAGGCCGAATCTGTCACCAAATTTATCGGTTGCTCCTGGAACCGCTCGAATGCCTTAACAACGGCGGATAACTCAGCAAATTGAGGAGAACCCTCAACCACCAGAATTTCCTCTTCCCACTCGAGGGTCTCTGGATTTTCCCACGTCAGCACAGCCTTGTGGGAGGACCCAGAGCCGTCTGTGAAAATGGTTAGGGCATCAGGAATTGGAGTTTTACTTTGAACAAATTCTGGGGCCAAATGAAAATCCGAATTAAAAAGATGGTGTTTTAGCTTTTGGTGCCCAATTTGACCGGAGAAGTTTTCCAGAGCTAATTGGAGATGTTCACTCTCCTGGAAGACAGACTCAAATTGATCTCTCTTCCAGGGTGTTTGGATGCACGCAAAATCACAGCCAGCCAGGGTACGGAGACGCTGGCGAGCCTTGATTATAAGCTCGGCCACCAACTCTTGTGGCGTCGTGATTGTTTTGGATGGCGTATTAGGTAGGAATATCCACTCCACTATCAGGAGGGGATCCCTCACCTGCTCATCCCATTGAAATATTAACCCATGGTACTTCGGGTTCTTCCCTAGAATGCTGAAACGGAAGGGAAGAACCGGGTTAATTCTATGTGTCCGTTTTGTGTGTAGTGCTGCTAGTACTTTACCAACTGCCCCTCTCGCCTCCGTGGTGAATTGAATGGGTGCATCCAGGGCACGGCCTCCCCGCAGGAGTTGAAACAAAGGCTGCAAGTCTGTGTTCTTCAGTCCTAGGAAGGGTTGCAGCCAATTGATAGATCCACACAACTGATGCAACTCACGAAGCGTGGCAGGCTCTTCAGGAAGTTTCATCAGTTGAGGCTCAATGAAGGTGCTGGTAATACGTGACCCCAAATAATTCCCAGGTGACGTGGACTGTATTTTCTTAGGATTCACCTTCATACCGACGTTCTCGATGGCCTGGAGAACTGCAGTCAGGGCTGGTTGTAGCTGTTCTTGCGAAGGTGCGCAGACGAGTATGTCGTCCATGTAGTGCAGGATACGGACAGCTGGAAATGCCTTTCGTACCGGAGAGAGGACCCCGGAGACGTACCATTGGCAAAGGGAGGGGGAATTTCTCATTCCCTGGGGGAGGACGAGCCAATGGTAGCGTCGCACAGGTTCCTCCTGATTGATTGCAGGCACTGTGAAGGCAAACCTGGGAGCATCTGCAGGATGCAGAGGAATACTAAAGAAACAGTCTTTAATGTCTATTATGGTGACGGGCCACCCCCTTGGCAACATTGCTGGTGATGGGAGTCCAGGCTGCAGGGGGCCCATCTCCTCTATCACCGCATTAATGGCACGAAGGTCGTGCAGTAGCCTGTAACTGTCAGATTTGGGCTTTTTTATTACAAATATCGGAGAGTTCCACGGGCTGTGGGATGGTGTAATGCGACCTAGTCTCAGCTGTTCGTTGACCAGTTTGTGGAGCGCGCTTAACTTATCACCTCGTAGGGGCCACTGCTCAATTCGGATGGGTTTATCAGAGAGCCACTTAATGGGTGGAACTTGTGGTCCAGCGCGCTTTGAGGTGGCCCCCACTAAAAATCCTGAGGCGGAGGAATCTCAATCCTCGCACCCCATTGGTCTAGCAGGTCTCTGCCCCACAGTGTAAAACCCGAGGAAACTCTGAATGGCCTCACGGTCCCTACATGTCCATCGGGACCCTCGATAAGAATGTCCGATTTTGCCCTTTTAGCAGACACTGTTCCCCCGACTCCCTTTAGGGATTCGTTCAAGTCTTTGGTGCCCCAGTCAGATGGCCACTCTGGGTCAGCGATGATAGTAACATCAGATCCCGTATCTATCATTCCTGCCCTGGTGACAGAACTCTGGCCATTAATAAGCTTACAGTCAGTGAATGGTTTGTCTGTACCAACTACCTGGGTCCAACATACAAACGGAGTTCGTGTGTCCCTAGGGATGTTCTCGGGTAAAATCAGTGCTTGGCCTAGCCAAGTCCCTTTAGGCAAAAACCAGGGTGTGGTATTTAACATGATGGTGACACCGATAGGTTTTTTAGGTTGATAAAGTTTCACCTCCGGAATAACAAAAAGTCCTGGGGGACCTCTTATAGAATCTCCCACTATAAGTAATGTGCACGGGTGGTGTGGTGCATTTATCAGTTCCACAGCAACGTGGTGAGGTGTGGTGTCCGTGAGATGTAAAACGAACGAGCTCACCACATCCAGGTGATTGGAGTCACTCGGCGAGGGCTCTGCAGAGTGCCGCGTTGTCGAATGTGGACGCGCTAGCTGTTGAAATCTCGTGAGTCCTCTGTAGGTCGGTGAAGTCGATGTCGTGGACTCTCCAGGTGCAGCATTTAACTTATTTATTGCGGAGCGCGGCACTGACCCGCCCTCCCCTTCCCGTTTCCCGAGGAGTGGCAACAGGAACACGGCGTGGGTTGGGCTGTCACGTTGTTTTGATGAGAGGCGGGACCTGCCGGTAACTCGGGGTTCACAGAGTTAGTGCAGTTAAAATGTCCTTTGCGAGGGAGTCTACAGTCTTTGATAAAATGACCCAACTTCCCACAGTTATAACAACGTTTTTCAGCTGGCGCTGCTGTGACGCCATAGGACTGCGCGGGTTTGGGTTTTACTTTCGCCAAGTCAGGGGTCTCTGGCTTTGGCAGCCTCACTTGGGAGCAGCGCTCAGTAATAAGCTCGATGGTGGGCGGAGGCTCCCAAGGCATCAGCTCAATGACCCTACGGCACTCCTCGTTAGAGTTTTCCCTAACAAGTTCTACTAGCATCTCCTTTTGCACGACTGGGTTGGTAACTGCACGCGCCACGGACTCCCGAAGTCTATTTACAAAGGTAACAAACCTCTCGTGGGGACCCTGCTTTATGGCGGTATAACCCTGAGCAGGGTCACCGTCAGCGGCTAAACTAAACAGCACCGATCGCGCTGCCCGCTGTATGTCTTTAAGGACTTCAGCCGGAATGTTTTTGGCTTGCTCCCCGGGTTCCGAAAACGCTCCCTCCCCACTAAGGTGTTCCATAGTGAGGGAGGCTTTGGCGGGGTCACCGCGATAGGCGGCAAGTAACTTTTGCAGCTCCCTGTGCCACCTGCTTTCCCAAACCCAGACATCCGGTTCGATTAAAAGGCTCGACATCAGGAGTTTTAAATCGTGTGGCACCAACAACGATGCTTCAAACGTGGAGTTTATCAACCCCTTGAAATAGGGAGACGCGCGCCCAAACTCCTGACTCGCTTTGCAAATATCCTTAATTACTCCTTGCTGTATGGGTTCCCACCGCGCGGTGTTACGCTGCCGGTTGTACGTCACCGGTGCCGCACAGGGCACGGCTACCGGCAACTGCGATGGGGGAGAGGCCCCGGTGGTATAGACCTCGGAGGCCCGGGTGGGATAGGCCTCATCCCTTCCCGCTTCCGGGGTAGGACCGTGGGAACCGGAAGGTAGACCGTGGGAAACCGGAAGGGGTACAGCGTAGGTAAACAAGGGGGCGGGCACGCCAACGGGAGGGGCGGGGTTCCCGGCAGGGGCGGGTCTGGGCGGGATTGGAGGCGGGACTGGGGTGGGAGTTACAGGGTAAGGGGTGGGGCGATCGAAGGGGCGGGGAACTTCGTGGGCGGGAGGAAGGAGGGGCCCCGACGCAGTGACATCATCGGCCGCAGGGGGTGTGACCGACGTGTCACTCGACGCGGGGGTGGGGGCTAGGGAGGCGGGGGCGGGGTAGAAGGGATTCACGTCACTCCGGTTCGCGCGCGCGCCAAAGTCCAAACCGCTGCCGCATTGCGGCAAAAGTCCCGATCCGCCATCTTGCAATGGCGCAGCAAAATTTCTCCCGACGCCATTTTGTGGCGTTCCCTTAAATTCAAAACTGCTGTAACTCGGACGGGGAATCCGCGCAACGGGCGCAACTGGGGACGGCGAACTGGGGTAAATTGTGAGGAATGGGTCCACCCTGAGCTGGCCAGACTCAGGGTAGAAAGGGTTGGTGACTGCCGTGCTTCGGTGGAGACTTCCATCGTCTCCGATTTCAACCCGCTTGCTTTCGCGAGACGGGCGTACCGGCGCATGGTCAGCCACCGGGATAGAGGGGGGCGGAATGAGGGGTTCAGGAACACGATCAGGGGTAGGGGAACTAACGTCAACCGCACTCGAACCCTCCCCAAACTCATTAACTAAAACATTATAAATTAAAGTCTGCAACCCAAAAAACCGTTTAACTGAAAAATCTCCCCCCTCAAATCTATCGGTTAATTTTTCCCCGACGTCATCCCAAAACGAAAGCGTAAAAACCGACTTAGGATGAACGAAAGGAATGTTCCCAAGTACCCATTTCAAAAACTTTTTTAGTAACTTTTTATCAAAACTTTCCCCCGAATCAACCAAACGGTATTTTAAACTATAATACAAAAAACTTAGCTCCTTCTCCCTCTTGCTTTGATGGTTGCCCATCCTATAACAAGAGAGGTTAATTCCCCACTCTCTAAAATAAAGTAGAAAACGTGGCGGTTAACTCACCCGGAGGGACACTGGACCTCCGCGGCGACCTGCAGGGGTTTTTTTTCAACGTCCGAGGCTTCTGCTCCTCGCGACGACCGCCAAAGTAAATCCACAAACGAGAGATGTGAGGTGCCTTGATGAGCTCGGTTTCACCTCGATGCCTCAGTCCGTCGAGGTCGAGGGAGTCGCCGGCTTTTCTACGAGTCCGTACCTCCACAAGAGGGTTCAGGACACGTAGCAAGGAGCGCTCCAACAGGGTCTTCTCGGTGTAAAGAGAGTCCTCTTCTGAAGCTACTTGCGTAGCAGCAGCGTTGGGCGCCACTTATTAAAAATAATAAGTGTACCTCGTGGCTTCGCGGCCTCGTGGTCACCTGCTGGATGGTTGCCTCAGCCGCCCGGGCGCCACCAGGGCTAAGGTTTCCCTGCCCACAGCAACGCTAATCCAAGTGCTGAGGTTTCGGTGTTCGCAAGCGTGGGTTCTTGCTACCAGTAGCTGCGAAATCAAGGCAATAAGGAGCGGCGACTGTGCTGGGCAACAGGAACGTTTATTGATACCTCGTCCCAAGCACAATGGCGCCGGACAAGGCTGTGCAGGGACGGATAAACAACTCAGGCAACCAATCACGGCAGAGCAAGGGGGAGGAGTTGGGGCGGGGAGAGGAATCACAAACCAACCGGGAGTAAGGGAGGGAGGGAGAAAGGTTCAGGGACCAATCCGAGAAGCACCTGCACGGAGCTTTCCAGAAACAGGGGAGGATACAAAACTTGACAGACAACACAACTAACAAATTATCGAACAGAGGCGTAACCTAGACTAAATGGACTAAACCAAGGTTGGGATGGCTCCCGGGGGATTCCTTCCACGAGATGGTTTCACCCACCACCCTTCCTTCCGGGAGCCCGGGGCCGACGTTGCCATGACAACTGCAACATTTTAGGACTGGGAAAACCTACATACTATACTAAGCACAACACGAAGTAAGGTAAATAAGCCTCCTTTGTTTTTCCTATATAATACATTCTTGAGTTATATTCAGACAATGCAAGTAATTGATTTTTATACAAGAATTAAGGTTTGCTCTTGTGAAACCTGGTAGCAAAAAGGTTTTGAATTGGAAACATTTCCTGCTATCATTTTAACACTAGTAAGAAAGTAGCAAGACCCCATTAGTATACATTGTTACAGAGAAATTACAAATAGGTTATATGTGAGGGTGAATTTCAATCAATAGTTTCATCAATGTGATGGATATTCTATTAACAGTCTCATTTTCATCTCACTAGTTTTCCAACAGAAAGAATTTACTGACCCTGCATGTACTTGGTTGTAATGAGGCTTCATTTATATTTTCACCACCAAAATACCAGCATGATTAAATTTTAAAACAGAAGGGGAACGAGGTCATTTCTATCAGTAAAGCAAACCTCTAAAAAGAAATCATTTTATTCCATAAAAGTAACTGCAAATCTATTTTCTTTTCCTTCCTTCCTTCCTTCCTTCCTTCCTTCCTTCCTTCCTTCCTTTGAACAAGACAAGGGGGGATGCAGTGGGCAGTTGTTCTGCAGTAGCCCCAGGTGCTGTGGGTGAGGATGGCCCATTGTGACCTCACAGTGCTGGATTTCAGTGCTGATGACAGCAGACCCAATCACCTAGTGAAGGATTATGATGTCTCATAGCCGTAGAGGTGGTCTGTGAGGGGAAACCTTACCCTGACAAGCTGGGAAGGTTTCCTTCCAGGGGGACCTGAGCATTTCTTCCACCTGTCCCCATGCCAGCCAACAACTGTAGCCTTTCTCCCTCTGCTTGCTCGACATCCGCAGCTGCAGCGCTAATGAGAGGGAGCAGCTCAACATCCCAAGCAAGCACATCTGCCAGACAACTTCCAGCACCTTCCACATCTCTCCTGGCAGGACATGGCAAGTAGTGCCAAAAAAGGCATGGGGGAGAGCAGCTCTGCTGCACAGGCAGGGCCGCTGAAAGCCGAGTGGGCTCGGAGTGCCCCATCTGCCTGGGCGCCGCGAGAAGGCCGGCCTTTGTGGCCTACTGCATGCACCAGTTCTGCTTTAGGTGCATCTGGCACTGGGCCCGGGGCAGGGAAGACTGCCTCGTGTGCCGACAGACCCTGGAGCAGGTGCTGCACTCTGTGTGAGGCAAGAATGACTATGAGCTGTTTGTGGTGGGCCTGCCCACCCGCCTGTGCAGGAGACTGGCCATGGACAGGGCCTGCAGCCACCACCCGCAGCGCAGCTACAACCTGCCCAAGCGGCCAGCCACCAACCCTCCCGCGGCTGGCCAGAGAGAGCCCAAGGACACCGGGAGCTCCCAGGGACAGGGGGCTGCTCCAGGGCCATCCAGGGCCCCAGCCCAACTGGCTCCTGCAACCAGCACTTCTTGGGAGCCAACCTGCAGGACTGGGCCTGGTGCTCCTCCCAACCCAGACGATGGCCAAGAGTAGCTGTGGCCCCTCTATTGTTTCAATGAACAGTTTGGTGAATGGAAAGAAATGGATGACTGTGGCCTCTCTCTCTCCCCCAGCCCAAAAATCCAGACTTCTTGATCCATTGAGCAAAGCTGTATGTATTAGTATTAATACCTTCAGGTAGATGTCCTATAAAGAGAAAGGTGAAGCAACATACCCCTGAATTAGCTTCTTAATAAACTATATAATACCCATGTTCAATATTAATATGATGAAGATAAGAGAAAATAGAAGACATCTATTCATACCTTGATTTATACATGTTGCAAATCAAAAAGAGCCATGATGCTCTTTTGCAGTATTTAGGCCATGTTGCCCTTTTAAAAAACTGAATCAGAATGTCAAGGAAAAATAACACATTGCCATAAAAACAGGGCTGAAAACAAGTGTCAGGAAATACACTTTATGTTTGTCTGAATCTGAAAACTAAAAGATGCATATGACGTCTAATCTGCATTGAGCCATTTGATTTCCAGTATGACTCAGATATCACATGATATTTCCTTACTATCAGAATACAATCTACCAAGAAATTAGAAAATGTCTTTTGTTTTGTATGTCTCCCAGTAATAATAACATTGAGCACTTTGTTTGTGTAATTAGTGTAATTAGTACAGAGTGGAGTTTTACACAGTAGTAAGTGGTAATATAATTACAGATGCAAACTGTCTCCTAACACATAGTTAAGTCAAATTTCATATGCAGAAGAATTTGTATTATGGTTGATACATATTCATAAGCAGACACACTTGATGTCATCTCTCAGCTAAAAACTAAAGAAAAACTAACCATGCACATCCTTCACAATTACTTAAATTTGCCATGAATCCAAGTTGGATATTTGTAGTCTTTTTTTCCTGACTAATAGAACTGTGCCCCTTTTAATTCCATGACTGAAGATAGACATCTCTCCATTTTTAATGATTTAAGATCATTATATGTAGCCAAGCTTAAAAGAATTTGCTTTATGAATAACATTGCAAGCAGAGATTCATTAAATGAGAGACTGGTTAAGCACTTGGAAGATCCACTGCAGCCTAGACAAAATAGATAAACTGCATTAGGGCCAAGAAGCCTGTGGAGCTGGTACTTAGCACCTGGGACAGTATTAGGGCCATTATCAAAGATGCTTGCCCTGCTCTCCAGATATTGACTAATGGCTGCTCTTCCTACTGATGGTTCTGTCCCTGTTGTCTTCCTCTTATTCTACCTCATTTTCTTCTCCAAAAATAAAATAAAAGTGAACAAGAAAAACCCAGGTCAGTTAAGAGACAACTGATAAAAAAAGGGAGAAATGTAAGAGGTGAATTAATAATAAGAACACAGGAGGGTAACTTCAGATTTTTCTACCAGGACATCTGTTTTCAGAACATCACACAAACTTATTACATAGGCTGGTTTAAGGGCTGATGGTGAAAATGAGCAGAAAAAAATTCTCTAATATGCAATTGAGGGAGTGGGGTACAACTGGGAGTTACCTTGGCTCTGTTGGTAAATTTATCCTTGGGGTTTTGGAGTATGTACACAATGAATGTGTATGATCAGTGTATGACAGACACATCTATATTACTGTAGGAATAGATAGAAAGTTTGGTTGTAGAGATGACTAAAGATATTTCTTCTCAGCAGGACAAATTCAATATATAGGTCTCTTTTGCAGTTTGGGAAACTAACCCCTAAGACAGCAACTTGGAGGCAGGTAATTTTCTACATTTAAATTCATGCAATGCTTAAAAAGTAATAACAATGCTTGTAGAACTCCTTTCTTCATTCTCCCAACACACTTTGGCCAGAGAATTTTATTCTGCAGAAATCTGAGCAACTGAATTCCACACCACAAGTATTTGAAGATTCCTTATTTCAAGGTAGAACTGGCAAAGCAATAACAGGCATTGATTTTGCATCTGTTTGGCTATTCAGATCAAAAATGCTTCTGCAATCATCCCCTTAAAGAAGAAAAACATCAGCAGAAGATGGACCTGCCAACCACAATTATTCAGCACTGAGTCAGACCTGTCACTCTGCAACAGATCAGGAAACTTTATTCTTTGAATTGTTTTACTTTAGTTTCTAAGACTACAGATATTGTCATTACACCACTTAACTTGATTGTATGTAATCCATATTATAGGCTAATTTATAGGCTGTTTCAAGGAGAGGTGAACCTAAACCCGAGAGCAGGTTCTCAGGCTAGGACACAAATGGTGATCCTTTTCAAAAGCAATTTACTTTTTCTTAGTGAAAACATGGTAGATAAAATTTAGAAACAAAATAAAACTTCAGAAAAGACACCCTAAAAACAGTAGAAGACTTAAGTAAAAGTAATAAAAGGGATCTTCACAGATCTCACAGAAAAGGTTTTGGAAATACAGCCATGCAAAGAAGTAAAATCAAACACAAATAACTGAGCTTATGAAAATTAGTAAATTTATTAAAATTAGCACAAACAACATTGTGACTACCTTTAATATGGCATGTTCTATTCTTACATCAGTCTTTCTGTTACTTCCAACATAGCTATTCCAGCACATGCTCATTTCTCTACCTGTTCACCAGCAGCTCTGCTTTTGGAACATATGTTCCTTTATTAGATCAATGTTATAGCTCAGCACTGCATGGCTTGATGCATAACCAGTTTGTGACCCACACCACGAAGTCTTTGAGCTGGCACATGGTCACAAATGGATGTGGGAGTTTAGATAAGCCCTTGCCTTTTGCCTACGCCTTGGAGGCAGGCAGTAGCTTTATTGAGGCGGCCAGAACCTGAAAACTCATTCTCATTCAAAAGCTTTTTTAATAATGATTGATTCTGTCTCTTATAGAATGAATCATTTATTAATAGACAAGAAAACTAACAGATGTAAGACTTAAAGTAAACCAATACTACACAGGAATAAAACAAAAAGAAAGACTACTAGTGGAATAACATACAGTGCATGATAAGGTACCTTTTCAGTTACAACTAGGGAAGAAATAGTATAACTTAGGATTCAATATATCTTACCATCCAATGCCTGGTGGGGCACTGTATTCGGTCTAACTGGGGTAAAGCTCACAGCCCTTACAGTGCTGTGCTTTCTATTGGTAGCTGGCGTTGATAACAGAGCAGTGTTTTGGCTACTGCCAAGCAGTGCTGTCCCTCTGACATTCCTTCCCCCACTGAAGGGGATGGGGGTGGGCAAGATCCTGGGAGGGGACACCAGCAGGCCAGCTGACCCCAGTCAGCCAAAGGGATATTCCATACCATATGACATCAGCTTAGATATATAAGGGAAGGAAGAGAGGAGGAGGCACTCAGGGCTGGTCCATGTTTGCCTCCTTGAACAACCATCACGCGTGCTGAAGCCCTGCTTCCCAGAAAGTGTCCAGACATCGCTGCTGATGGGAAGTAGAGATTGATTGTTTTCCCCTGTGCTCTTGCGCGTGCAACTCTCAGCTTGCTTGTTCTAATTTTTCCCCCGCTGTAATAAAACTGCCTTTCCTTACCCTAATAGTCTTTTTCCATATTACCCTCTCCGCTCTCCCAGTGGGAGAGGGAGTGATAGAGTGACTGAGTGGGCACCTGGCACCTAGCTGGGGTCAACCCACGACAGTCTCTTTTGGTG